>LPNX010402891.1:4750-17250 GCA_001517045.1 Pseudotsuga menziesii | reverse complement strand
CATGGTAAAATGCCTAACCAATCAATTAAAACATTGTCAGAAAACAAGATCGCAGAGCAATAAAAAATAAAATGAGATGCAAATATAAAACACATTAACACATTATAAGAGAGACACCAATATAACATGGTTCACCCGAGATGGGATACGTCCACATAGAAATTGCTAGTCCTTTATTATTATACTGTTCAACAAAATGAAGGGATACAACATGTAGCACACCTACTGCACTTCCTCTTCACTCTCTCTCTCAGTCTCTGTCGCACAATCACAAAGATCGTTTTTACAATGCTACAACACAATTCACAATTGTATTACAATGCTTTCCTTTTATAGGGGAATTACCATGAACAACAGGATTTGAACCCGGAATCCAACGAAATTGACCCTACCGTTGAATTTCACCTTTTTTAACTATGATTTTTTTTTCTCTAGTTTCCATTAGATATCCGACGATAGTCGTCGAATTACCAACTATAGTCATTAGGTTTTCGACTTATGTCGTCGTATTACCGATGGCAAGGTTCAACAATAGTAGTAATATTGTAAAGTGAATTTTTTTTTGAAATATTTGTATTGTATTGAAATAAAACAAAATATTTTTAAATTTTTTGTATTGTATTGTTAAATAATAAAATTTACTTTTATTTCAAAAAGTAAAATTTAATATTGACATTGTGTAAATCTTAAAAAATTAAAAATTATAATATATATTTGATTATTTAATAAATTTTTATTTTATACTAATGTCTAATATATCTTAATTTGGCTAATATAACTTAATTTCACTACTATATGCAAAATGATAAATAAAAATAACAAATTAAAAACAATATTATAAATTTATAATTAGACTACATAAGCAATTTCAAAGAAACCTATCTCCTTGTGAGGATGTTTCTAAGTTATCTAAAGACCTCCAAATCTCCATCATCATCATCATCACCTTCGTCGTCGTCATCATCATCATTCCCATTGTTGTTGTCTTCATCATCCTCATCGTCACCATCCTCATTGTCATCATGATCCTCATCCTCATCGGAATTATCATCATCATCATCAACATCAAAATCGTCATCATCATCCTCATCGGAATTATCATCATCGTCATCAACATCAAAATCATCATCATCGTCACCATTATCATCATCATCATTTTTATCATCTTAATTACCGTCATCATTATCATCATGAATAATTTGTCAATTGGTTTGAAAGAATGTGTTAGTTCATGCACAACATATTAGAGGTTGTTTTGATTATGTTTGGGATATTTGATTTTAAAAATTGGGTACATATTCAAATTGTGCATACTTTTGAGGTTGATATTTTTATGCACTAAGACAACCACAACATAGTTGTTGATGAAATACAGAGTTGGTGCTAGAAATAAGCAAAGTTATTGATGTGTGTAACCATTGAAGGGTGGGAGTTCAACCTATGATGAATTTCATGTTGAATGTGCTAGAAGAAACTCATGATAGATGAATAGAGGTGGTTCCAATTAGGATCAAGCATTCCAACATGGTAGTTTGAAATATTGTAGCAATGCAACTATCTCATAAACAATTTTTTTCATTAGTAGCCAATGAGAAAAATAATATCGTGTTATGAAGAAATATGTATTATGTACAACAGTAACTTAGAAATTTATGCCTCAGTTCCACAGAAAAGTCATGAGTGTGACCCAGTGAACAGTTAAGGGACAGAGTTTAAATTTTTTCCCATGGAAGTATTGTTCAAGCTATGTGTTCATGTAAAATAGAGGCAATAATTAGTCTATGTAGAGAACAATATAAATAAGAAGACACCTTAACATTAGGTGTTATGGGTTAAGCATTATTAGTTTAATGTAATCAGATATATGTTCTAGAAGAAAAATAGTGTTATTTGCATTGAATAACTATTTGAAAAATAAAGTTGTGATGTCTATTTTTTGAGTAGATATAAATGTGTAATTATTCTTGTGTTCAATTTATCACTGTTTGGTTTTACTTGATTATAATTAAAATCTAAAATCAAAATGTTTCACCACCTCATAAAAATGAATCAAGATAATTCATACCACGGGTCCTTCCTAGGGGGAAAGTTGGTGTTTTTTTTTCCCTTCTGATTTCCCTCAAATAAATCTGTCAAAGTCATCCTTATTGTCATCATCATCATCATCATCATCATCATCATCATCATCATAATCATCATCATAATCATCATCACCATCAACATCGTCATCATCATCATTATCATTGTCATCATCATCCTCATCATCATAGTCATTGCCATTGTCATCATCATCCTTATGCTCATTGTATTTATCGGCATAATCATCGTCACCATTATCATCATCATCATCATTGTCATCATCATTATCGTCATATAATCATCCTCATTTTCATCATTGTCGTCGTCATCATCATTATCATTAGCATCATCATCATCATCATCATCATCCTCATCATCACCACTGTCATCATCATCATCATCATAATCATCATCATATTCTTCATCATTGTCATCATCATCGTCATCATCATCCTCGTCGTCATCCTCATCCTCATCCTCATCCTAATTGCCATTATCGTCATCGTCATCGTCATCATCATCACCATCATCATCGCCATCATCCTCATCATCATCTTCGTTATCATCATCATCATCCCCATTGTTGTTGTCTTCATAATTGTCATCAATTGTCACCATCCTCATTTTCAACTAGATCCTCATTGACATCGTCATTATCATCATCATCATCGTCGTCGTCGTCATTGTCATTGTAATCATCCTCATCCTCATCCTCCTCCTCCTCATCATCGTCATCATCATCATCATCATGATCATCATCATCATCCTCACTGTCATCCTCATCCTCATTTTCTTTATTTTCATCATTATCATCATCATGATCGTTACCGTCATCATCATCCTCATTATCATCATCGTCGTCGTCATCATCATTATCATGACCAGCATCATCGTCATCATCCTCCTCATCGTCATCGTCATCATCATCATCCTCATCCTCATCCTCCTTGTCATCATCATCATCATCATCTCCATCATCATTGTCACCATCATCCTCATCCTCATTGTCTTTATAGTCATTGTCGTTGTCGCCACCATCATCATCACCGTCATCATCATCCTCAGTATCATCATCATCATCATTATAATTGTTTAAAAAATATTATATTTTTTTTTCAATATATTAGCATTATATACTAGCATACCCCTGAAGTAGGGGAAATGAAAAGCCGGAGAGAACTTCAATATTTTGTAAAATGAGAGAAAGTACCAATAAACAATAAATATAAACCTATGTAATCGATGGCAAGTAAAATTAAATGCACATTAATTTGTCATATGAGAAAGTATACATATGTGAGTAAAATAATAAAAGGCTAGGTGGTGATCAAGTTTGACTCTAATTATATTGGAAATCAACATTGGTATTTTCATTTGGTAGGGGGAGTCCATGGATTGAGGGTTTCAAATTTAAGTGTGAAAGGGACAAAGAATGAGGCGTGCCTCTTCCTTTTTTTGAAGTGATACATATGAAGCGTCTTTCATATTTACATAGCATTCTAAGCAGAATGATAGTGCAATTCACAATCCTTCTAATGTCACAGTGCATGGCATTGCTATGAAGGTTAATCCTTGGCATTCATTGTTACCAATTTCAATGGTTGACCTTGTTAATGTCAATCCTTGGTTTGTATGGATAGTAAATTCCCAAGTGACCTTGAGGGGGAATTGTTTCCTGTTACTGTGATTTATGGGTGGAATTAGTACATGCTTTGGTTGAGATTGGTCCCATGGAAGCCGAATGTAACTATCAGATGTGGGGAAAACATAGGGTAGTAACTTAGGAGAGATAGATCCAAGTGTGTATATAATTTGCATGACCACTCTACATGCACCATTTACTAATCTTGAATAGACGCATAATTTGTAGGATAACATTACTCTCTATCCTACACATAAGAATATTTGTTTTTCTAGTTGATGGTCATCATCTTACTGTGTATTTGAACCATTGGTGAAATTTGTGACCGAACATGCAATAGGCATAAACAATGCTTGGAGCATGTATTTTTTTATCATTGTTTGCAAGATTGCTCATGAGTTGCAAATCGGATTCTAGTGATGGCAAACAAGAAAATGTCAAAATCAACATCATCAAATTAGAAATGCAATTTTATTAAACATTGCATGATTAGATTCCAATGATAACAAACATGAAAAATGTCGAGATTGTAAAAATATATATTTTTTATTTTAGTGTGAGATGTATACTTGAGTATAGTTGTGTTGAGGCCTGGAAATTCGCAGGAAACAACAGAAAGGGATTCTCCCCAGTCAACATTCCCAACTAGCCCGTGACTGTTTGGTATGGGGAATCCGTCCGGTTTGCGGTCCGGCTACCGTAGGTCAAAGTAACAAAAACAAAGGTTTTACCGGTTGCGGCCCGGTCCACCGTGTATATTTTTGTATTTTTTGACTTATGTATGAGATGCATATGCCTACTTAACCGTGCAGGGTGATAAGGATGAAAGGATTATTCACAATGTGATGCGCAGGTTCTTACCTCTCGTCTTAGGCTCACAAGCATCTAAATCACATGTACAGAAATAAAACTAACTATCTATCTATCTATCTATCCCCGGGGAGCAAACTTTAACTATTAGTGAGTAATGTGAATTGTGCATGTATCATAAAGAGAAATTACAGATAGCTGATATTTCTTCCTACAACACATGAATGATTAAAGATATTTCAACAATCAGTTAGCTATTTGTTTTATGAACAACATACATTACTCATGGTTGTAATTCCACAAAATAAACCAGAAATCATTTAAACAAGAACATAGAATCTGAGAGTTAGAACGATCTCACGGTCAATGGACAAAAAGCTGGAAAAACAAAATAGTTCATCTTTCAGCCATCTGCAGCATAACATTTGAAAATGCCACCAATCTTCCTCCAACAGGAAAACAATACTTCTTTATTGCAAAGAGAAATAGTTCTTCTTACAATATAGCTTTTCCTATCTAACTTGGAAAAAGTCCTTTTTTCCCTCTAAGTCTATTACATTTATACAAAAAAGGGTGAAACTGTTGGGCTACCCAAAAGTACCTTTTGGGCTTCCCAACTCTTTGCATCCCAAAACTTTACTTTTCCTCAAAGATTTACAAAATCGTTACAAATTGCAAAAAGTGACCACTCCTTTATGAGGAGGGTCCCACTTGGGCATCTAGAAACTTCTTCCATTTCGCAACTTTAGAGGCAATGCCCTCAAACGCATAAGGCTCTAAAAACTGAATATTGATCTCAAACTTAGCAGCCTGGTTCTTTATAGCCTCAATCCTGGCTACACTCAATCGAATTTGATCCTCCAGAAGTTGTACACTGATAGCTGAATGATCTACTTCGCTCCTCAAGATCTGATCATTCAGGGCCTTAATCTGTTGTACCTTAGCTTCTTCCTCCTGGTATCTCTTCTGCAGCAGCTCCACAAAGGAGTTGTGATCTGGGAAAGCCTCAAGCCTCTGCTCGGCCTCTATCTGACACCGGTTGTAGGTAATGAGAAGCCTTCTGAAAAACTCGGTGCATGCTCCTTTCGTCTTCTTAACTGATTTTTTGAAATCCTCCGCAGTATTTATAGCAAATTCCAGCAAGTCGTAATCCCGCTTGAGGACCTATGTATCCTTTGATGGTAGTTCTGCTGGAGTTTCTTCCTTGTTTTCCAGCCTTGCCATTCTTGCAGTCAGGACTTTGAGGACGTCCTGAGATCGATCTACAAAGTAAGAGGAGGTCTCCAGGATTTCCTCCAATATGCTATCTACCTGTAGCACCTTGTACCTTTCTCCTTCTATAGCATTCTGTAGCTACAGAATCTTCGTCTTCTGGGCAAAGATGTGCTCTTTGAACGGTTGGAGGTTAACCTGCTGCTCCCTTGCTTCCTCTAGAGCAGTTGTCAAAGAAGAAATCTACTCTTGATGTTTCTCTCTCTGTTCTTGGAAGTGCATCTCACTGGCTTGCAATATAATCTTTTGCTGCTCTTCTATCTCTTCTACCTTCTCTTGCAGCCATTCCTTTTCTATCTTCATCTCTTGACATTCTTTCTACACTTTCTCCAGAGCCTCCTGTGTATTTTCCATAACCTCTCTTTCCACTTAGAGGGCCTATAATTCAACCCTTGAGGACTTCATTTCCCTTTGTATATCTTCATATTTTCTCTTAAGCCTATTGCTTTCTTCTCTCTCTCTCCTCAATGTATCTTTCAACTGAGCATAGGACTTCTTGGATTGCTCCAAGTCAGTTATTACCTTGTCCATGTTATCTTCTGAGGCGTGGATTAGTGCAGTCCCAGCTCTCAGGGTGAATCTTAGATCTTGGTCTGTTCCCAACATAACAACCATATCCGTTATCATTTTACCAGGAATATCTCCTGTTTCAATCCTCTTTTCTGTTCTTTTCACTATCCTCTTTGTTGCCCTGTCGTAGAAAACAGTATTGAAATTAGGGATTTCTTCTCCTTTTTTCTGCACAAAGGGGACCAGCTTCAGTGTGGGGACCATGGGTGTGCTGGGTTCTCCACGTCTTGGGTCTGCCCTACAGCTACTTCAGAAGCTGACTACTCTATCTGTGTCAGTTTTATCTTTTCAGCTTCCTGCTTTTGGAGCTCCTTATCCAGCTTCTTTTTCTTTTCTTCTTCTTCTTTCCTTGCATCTTCCTCTGCCTTCCTAGCTGCCTCTTGTGCAGCTTTCTTATTTTTTTCTTCTTCTGTGTGCAGCCACCCTGCAGCCTCTTGTGCCAATCTCTGAGCTTCCTCATTTCTCTTTCTGGCCTCTTCATCAGTCTTGGCTTGTTCATCTCCCTTCCCACCTTTTGTGGTGATCTTCTTCTTAAACCTTCTTCTCAAGGCTGTCATGTTTACTGCATTTCGGAAGCTGGACTCCTATTGATCCCAATGGTGGGCATACTCAAAATGCACATTGTGCTCTTTATAGTGTTCAACCACTTTGCCTTGAGTATCATTTCTACGGAAGGGCATTTCGCCAAAATGAAATCTTTCCAGTTCTTCTACAAATTCATCGGCTTTCTTCACTTTAGTGAACTTGTAACTTCCTAGTTTGAAGGGCAAGGGAGGATAAGCAGTCTTCTTATGCTCAAAAAGAAAGCTACCTATTCCATCTAAGAACACTTGTCCGACTGCCTCCTTGTGGATAATGTAATCAGTTGCGTATTTGGGCAGTAGGGAAGGTGCTCCCAAACCTCCAAACATCCTGAAGTACATGCCATTTTCAGTCAAATAGTAGTCTGCATACTCCTCTATTACTTGCAGGGCCTCTTCCGACATACAATCACACTCCTTCAGGAAAATGAGTTTGTACAAGGGCATGATAAAGTGTTCAAAGACTTCTCGGTAATGGCTGTGATATTTATGTGTCCACAATGGTTTATAGGCAGAATAGACAGGCATTCTTTCCCTATCCCAGATGCACATGAGGCCAGGGAAAGGATGATTGCATAATATACAATCTATAAGTATTGAACTCATATAGAATTCAGACCTTTTCTGGGACTCTCCTCCCAAGGCTGAGGCCAAGCAAGAAGAAAGACTGTTTGAGACAAGGTTGGCCCAGTTGAAAATTGTCCCCTGGGTTGCAACATAAAAGATGATGGGTATCCATTCGAGTTTGAAAAATGTGCCATGAGCTCTTCCAAAGATTCTGTTAAGCATCAAGGCTATGAATCTGTATGGAACCCTTAAACTTGCTGTATCATATTCTCCTATTACTCTGGTTCTGAAATGCTTTCCAGTCAATAGCATTCTTTTCATGGTCTCCACCAGGTCCATTCTAATATTGTTCAGCCAATCATCAGACAAAAACACTTGGGCTTCTAGCAGGTGGTAAGCCAATGCTACATATCCAGGGCTATATGCGGTATAGCCCTGTCTTTCAACATTTTCCAGAATCATTGTTGTGACATCTGCCCAGGGCAGAATCCATCTGATTACTTCAGAGCATGGGAACAACTCTAGTCTGGTGGCGATCTTCATCAGTGAAGATCTTTCTATGTTGGCATATATGGACTCTTCTTCTAAGCCCATGTCAGGAACCTCTCTGTGTGTGATCAGTCTATATATTTCCCCCCACTGGTATTCAGGTTCAATGCCAGAAATGCACTTTGTGTCCTCGTATACGTATTCTATCTTAGTGACAACTTCTACTTCTGGCTCTTCCTCGACCACAGGGGCCTTCTTCTTTTGTCTCTTTGACATGGTGAGCTCTTCCTACCATAAAATTGTAACATTAAGCCCTTCTGGCTGAGTGACAAACTTGTATACATTAATGTACAGTGTGCCATATCTTCTCTATTTAACATAATAGCAATCAATCAATGAAGCAAATATATGCATGTATAGCCTGAAATGGCCTAACTAACAGAACTATTAAAACCCGATGTGTAGTGTTCAGTGACTTAGTTTATGTCTAGCATGATGAAACATAGTTATATACAGTAAAATGTGCAATCTACCACTGTTGTAGGATATTAAACAATTCTATCAACCATATTCAAAAAGGCAATAAATCTACATTAATATGCAACAAATCTCGGCTCTCTACGTCCGCCATGGTCATTTCGTTGCGCGGGAAAGACAGTGGTAACTATGCGATTTTTTCCAACGGCGCCATGCTCACACACTAAGAGTAATGACATATCCCTTTCAGCAGGCTAGGGGTTCGACACTAAGCTCGAATGAGGTCGCATGGAACCACGTGATGAAAACGATCGGGGTTCAAACGACACGGAAGCCCAAAAATTGGTACAAACAGTCGCAAACCCCCAAGGAAAGGCCATGGAAAACCTATCTCTTACCCACCATCATTACGCAGGGCGGTTTGGCACAGACAACACAACGACCGTCTGCGCCAAACCCCCTCACTCTCTATGCACAAGGTTGCAAAATAAACGGCGGTGAGGGGAAAACTATTCGGCATGTCAAACCTCCCTCTCATGGTCTACTATGATATGAAATCCTCCAAATATATAATAAATTACGAGGTCGAGTAAATGGTTGGGAAAACAAACCACCGTAGCAAGCATAACCACCAAATGCTCAACGGAAAGGGAAAGGAAAACGAAGCCTACCTGGAATTGATGTGTAACCGGCGTGTATGGTGGGACGAAGATAGTCAGTTTTCCACAGTTGCCACCTGGACACGGGTACCAGCAATAAGGTCCAAACAAGCTCGAGCACTCGATAGCATGATAGCGACAGAGCACGGCGGTCAAAAAATAACAATAGAATAATCTAACACCTTGACCCTGTATATATAGTCAACCACAATGGGAAAGCAAAGATTGGACGGTGGAGAGATTTTGAATCGAAAGATGAAAGCAAACGCCCTTCCGCAACAGCGGATGATCAAAGCGCCAAGCCATCCGCAATGAGTAAAGTTAAGTCAGAAGCAACACGCATACACATCGCAAGGGCTAGCGTTTCTTTCATCCGCAACGGCGGAACCGTAAAGCGCACCATCGTCTGCAACGTCGGGACTTAAGTTGGAAGCGGAACGTCTAAGAGATCGGCAAGGAAAATTTTTCGGCAGCCACAACGACGAAGCTAACAAAAGGTCCGACCTTTCGCGACAGCTGGCTTAAAATGACTCAAACGACCGGAAGGAGAAAACTTTTGACAACCGCAACGGTGGCAGCCGAAGACTTACAAGTTCAATGTAAACAATCAAAGCGGGAGCAAAAACTTCAAGCCATAATCGGGAGAGATTGCGATTTGCCGTCCGCAATGCCGAAAGGAAAAGGCTCCCCGCAGCCGCAAGGGCAGAAGCCCACGACTTATGGAAACGATGGAAATGACAAACGGGCCTGAAATGTCAAAGCACTAATCGAAAGAGGAAGCGGTTTTCCTTCCACAATGGCAGAGAAAGAAATGATAAAAGTTCCGATGCCAAAACACAAAAGCAGCCAATGAAAACCAATCGAAACGGGAGAAAAGTCGAAGTTAAAACCGAAAGTCTATCCGCAACAGCGGAGAAAGAAATGATAAGTCCTTCTGATTCAAACATGTTGTAAATGCATTTAACAAGAGCAATGAAGTTTGATTAGACAGTGGATCTTTTCAAGCGTTAAAGCAAGTGGCTAGATCAATCCAAACATAGGAAAACAAAGAAGAAAATCAACTAATCCAAAGCAAAGGAGGGTCCTAAATTTTTTTGGAATTTTGGGAAATTGTTGCAGCTGCAACAAGTTGGAAATTTTTTGATTTACAATATGACAGAGTTCCCCTTTCCTATTCATAGCATATATGTCTTGGAATTGAGTTTAAGAGGTAGAGATATTTGTGTTAGAAAAAAAAATACCTTTGTCTTTTTACATAAACATAAGTTTCAATATACCATGATCCTTAAGTCACCATTTAATGATGTGATTTACATATATATAAATGTAAGGATATACTGTGTATTCCACGTGATAAAAAAACTTCTTATTTAATAAGGACTATTACAATAATGTCTTTATTCAAACATAAAATTTAATATCTTAATATTTCATATTTTAATATAAATTTATATTTACACATTTAAAATTCAAACTCTACTCCATATGATAATACATGCTTATTTGATAGAAATTAAATGTTTTATCAAAAACTTTTGCTTAATTTTTTAGTAAATATTTAAATTTACAAAGTTAAGTTTTCTATTAAACCTCTTGGCACACACACCTATTTTTTTTAATAAACACGTTCTTCTTTCTTAGTTAATAAAATGTAAAGTTCTCATTTCTTCTTCCACTTCTTTATTAATCATATCTCTTTCAGTGATAATGTAAAGTGTACTTCCAATGTGTCCTCTTTACATAGTTTATATATACATGTTCCAACCATAAGGTAAAATGAGCTTTTCTTTTTATACCAATTTACTAACCTTATTTACATAATTATATTTGCATATCCTTTAATTACATTATATGGAGATGTCCCTTGAATATCTCTTAATTACATTATAACGACATTTCCATATACTATGAAGTAGTTTATACAAGTATATTAACTTTATACTTCTTTCTTTTTTCTTTTCTTTTTTATGTCATCATTTGTAATGCTATCTTGTAATTTATGGATTGAGTATAAATATAAGGTATGTCATGTATGTCATTTTTTGAGATGGAGCACTCTGGTGCTAATGAGAGGATCATCATTGGGAGAATGGAGAAGGAGGGGTTTTTTGGCACCAGTTTTCACAGGAGGAGTTTGGCTCTACCACTACCTCTCAGAACTTTGGATTCGCCACACTCATTTTTGATGTTCGCTCGTCGGATATGGTAGACTGCTTATAGGTTTTTATTTTATCTCTCTAATTGATACTTTGCTTTTTACCCCCATTTCTCTCAAGGCTAGGGTTTTCTCTCTTTTTTGAGAAAGAATCTGGTATCCTCTGCTTCTGCTTTCTGTGCTTCCTCCTATCTTTTTCTCGGCTGGAGGGTTTATTTCATGTGGGGTTTCTGTTTTCTCTGGTATGGTTGAGTCCCAGTCTGCCGTCAACCTTGGAGTCCCTCCCCTACAGCAGGGGACTAGTACCAACCAAGGGTTATAAAAAAGTGGGAAGTTTTTCTAGTTTTATTTTTATTTTTAGTCTTTATTCGTGACGGCTGCTCTGGTTTTACGTCTTACTCCGCCACCCTGCATGAGCCTCCTTCTGTCGACTTCGCTGATTTGTTTTTTTGATTTATTGGTTGACTTTCGAAAAGGAAAAAGGTGTTCTGGACACCTTTCGGATATACAGTACAAAACCCTCATCGGGTTCCTCTGTTCTGTCGGTCCTTCTGTCGCTGACTTTATCTTCTGCACTGTCAGCACCTTTTCTTTTGATGATTGTTTTCTACCCTGATTATCTGATGGTTTATGGTTAAGATTAAGGGTTTAATCCCCTGTCTTCCACTAATCCCTTTTTATCCGTTATGATGGTATTTTGTTGATCTATTGTTAACGGCCTTCACCCTGTCATTGATTTTATTCGGGTTACACGCTCTGTTTTATCTTGTCGCTTTCGGCTTGTCGTTACATGAGTTTTTCTGAGGTGCGGTTTTATGAGGAGATTGGGTTTCTAACTTTCTTTCTCACGGGCGGTTTTCTGAAGAGACTGGGGTTTTCATCATTTCTTTCTCACGGCTAACTGTTTTGTGATACCCTGTCTTTTATATTGGTTTTTCTGGACCTGTGATAATGATGGGGATTGGGGTTTTGATTATTTGCTTGATGCTTTATTGATTCCTATGTTTATGAGGTTTCGGTATATTCCCACTCATTCATTGGGATCACACGCGGAATGTGGGCTTTTTAAATTGGTTTTTTCATTAGTGACCGTTTGTTTTATGGACTGGTGACTTTCTTGGTCTATATCATGGCTGAGGATGGGAAGTCTCGGCGATATCGTCAGAAACGCAAGTCTAAATGCATTAAAGTTCAGGATG
>LPNX010402843.1:54320-77414 GCA_001517045.1 Pseudotsuga menziesii | reverse complement strand
GTGTAGGAAGGAGAGAGAAGGAGGGAGGAGGAAAGGAGTTGGAGGGGGAGGAGGGAGGAGAAGGGAGAGAGGGAGATAAAGGAGAAGGAGGAGGAGAGGGAGGAGGTAATAATGTACTTGAGGATAGGAATAATGTGTGTCCTTTAGCAAACATGTGCCAACTCGTATAAAAATTTCCTTGATTGACTAGGAGCTCCAAATGCTCTTGAAAACCTGGGAGGACCTACTCACAGCTCCATAAAACCAACTAAAGATATGTGATGCTACCAAATAAAATCATGCAGTCATGACCTGAATATTGATTGACACCAAGTAAAATCTCGATGTCAACAATTTGGTAGCCTAGCCATTTATAAGCTCAATGTTGACCTTTTACAATTGTTTCTTGTTGCCTTGGTTCATCACACTATTCACCCTACATCTTTTCATTTACCCCAAAACAAGTTTACTTAATTAAACCTATTCATATGACTAGTATCATGAAGTCTACGCTTCCTGGCTTGGTGCTTGTTACTTACAGCTAGCATTGTGTTTCTTAACTTATCTTACTAAATAGTGGAAGAGAATACAAGATCACAACAATGAGCATTAACAATCTCTTGGATTAGTTTTTCTTTCATTGAAAACAATAAGATTTTGAGTTGAAAGGTGTATTTCAATATTGAAAGCATCCTTTGAACTTGTATATGTAACCTACTTTGAATGCATGATTAGTTTCTTGAATAATTTTTAACAATTTCTTGTACGGTGTTTGTGGAAGCACAAATTTGGAAAAATGACCCCAAAGAAGGGAAGCATGTCTAAAAGAAAGAAGCTAAGGAACCTTCCACACATGAATGTAATCAAGTTTTCAATCACACATCTCCCAACATTGGCATTCCATTTGATCACACATTTGGAAATGTTTTCGAAACATATCAGCGAGCACATCGATCACCAGAATTTCCTTTTGACACACTTTCAAAGGAAATAATTGATTCCATCCATATGAACTACAAGGTACAACTAACTCAGCAATGCATAGTTGAAACCTGACCATAGATTGTTCTCCTCTGTTCAGATGCGGTGTAGTGGTTCATTAAAAGGGAAAACACCAAGGAAATGAACATATATTTGGATAATTGGACAAGGATTGAGTAATATGCCATGTGCACTCTCAAGATCATTTACAAGATTCCATCCCCTGAGATAATGTTGGGCACATAATTTTTGCAGGTATTTTCCTCCAAGCATGACCCAGTGAAAGTGATAGAGAGATAGTGAGAAGAGGGAACATTTCGAAAACACCCATGATTTTTTTATTCAACCTCTCACTATCCAACCTCTAACCTGCAAGATCCTGTGAGGAATGTGGTCATGCTGGAAATCAGTTTATATGGAAGAAAGGACTACTCTTAGGCTACACAGGCTTTGGTTTCCCTTGGCACATTAAGTGTTGAACAAGGGGGGATGCATTTAACTAGGATGAAATGAAATATTCTCAATCAATTTGAACCTGTATGCCAAGAAATGTTCGGACAACCCAAATTCAAAATCCCTTGAATCTCACATGGAAGCATTTTTATTGGATGCCTTCACATATATGGGTGATATCTAGAATCCTTCTCTTCCACCTCTTTCGATTCACTATCATGAGTTGTGAAGATATAAGTATTCAGAGCATTATGAATATATCCATGTGGTTTTCTTACCTCCTCTTTGTGTGCTTGTCTTTGAGAAAATTTTCCCGGTATTCTTTGAGAAAGCCCTAGATGTGCTAAAAATAATCAAAGACTAGTAACTAAAACATGTTCAAAATTAGATATTGTCTATGGGAAAACTTCAGCTCCTCATATCTTTCCTAAGAACATTATGGATATATTAGTTCTAATGGAGGTAGCTTATCAAATGGCCAAATTTGGAGATAATTACAAATTAAAAGAGTACATGAATCTTATCGCAGGTCATTCCTTGAACACGATGCTTGCTCATTTGGCCCTGAAAGAAGAACTGCATTCAAACGCCACAAAATTCATATTCGAACACAATACAATAGGCGTTATTCGACCTAATATTCGAACACAGTAGAATAGATGTTGACCTAATACAAAATATATATATATATATATATCCTAGTACTTTGTTTCACAGTCGAAGAGAAACAAAAATAACTTAAACTCGAATATGAATTTCATTGATCTAATTCTTACCCTTATGGAGTTGAGCAGATAATGACGGAGCAGAGAATTGTATTTTAGCTGGAGCAGACAGTGTTTTGGTGCTCCACGCTCTTGTAGACGTCATTGCACCCACAAATATTATTGAGATATTTACTATACAGATCCATATTAAGGGCAAGTCTTAATGTTTTTTATTAGGTATAATAGAAGAAAGGTTAAGAGTGATCAAAATTGATCAAAGGGCCAGGTAACCTCCACTGTGAACCAACAACAAGTCTCTGCCCTAAGATTCTATGCATTTATTGAACACAGAATCAATGCTTTCACTTCTCAAACAGGTTTTTCCAAATGGAACGAGAAGCTCAACTTATTGTGTTGCAATCGAAGAGTTCCTGTTTTCATAATAACACCAATGCAACACCTAGAGGAAAGATACTCTTCATGCTATGATATATGTTGCCCAACCTTTCACGCATGAAACAAACACAAAGAGAGTCAACTGAAGCACCTATGAATGAGCCAGAGGAAACCTCATATAACACGACATGACATAAGAGAGCAAGTAAAAGTTATCCATGTACAAATCTTTTGCACATATCTTAAAAAAATAACAAGAAGATGTTATGTTATTATATAATAAATATTTGATAACCAATTCCAAAATATTCCAAATCAAAGAGTGGATAGTACAACAATTTCCCACAAAAGTAGATTCATTTCATTGCTTAGTAAAAAAATAGATGAGATTCTCAAAACAAAATAGATAAATTGATTACCTAGAAAGACTTATTAGCACATGATTTTCACAAAATAGAGAATTAGATTAGTCTCAATAACTTTCTAGCATGAGATTTTAATAAAATAGATCACTAGAATATACTATTTTAATAAAAACATTGACCGTAGAGTCTGATTTTGACTTTTGATAAAGATCCCACTGTATCAACGCTATTCAACAGTGAAAGGCAGACTTGTGAGGCATATATGAATTTTTTTTCTGATAGCATTTCCTTTTGGAAAGCATGTTAAGTGTGCGGCTGCAAATGTAAAAAAAAAACAACATATCGCTCAATAATAAACTGAACAAGATAATGATGTCCGCAAAGGATTCCAAGGGATTCAGGTCCCTAGAATGACACATTTATTATCCATTTTGATTCTAACATAGTGGAAGCTACTTCTTGAAGAACATATTTATGAGAAAATTACAAAGTAGTAGTTTCAAAGAAGGGAACTATTTTCAACAGTATCTCCACATATTGTACCCTGTGATCTCCATTTTCAACACAACATGCATTATTATGGAATTTTTGGTTGATCGGGTATCGATCTATCATTTAGTTATTCCAACATACCGAATATAATATAATATTGATGATAAAAAAATAAAAGAAAGAAATATACAAAGGGGAAATTGACAGGTGATATCGTCTGGTAGTGCATATTCCTTCTCCGTGACGATTCAACTCCTAGTCCCAGTCCCAACACATTTTAAACCACATAAAACAAAATATCCGCGAAACAGAATCAAAATGCTTATTACCTTCCATGGTCGATGCATATGGGGCTACATTAAAATCTTCAAAACCGATCCATCCACCACGAAATGGTTCATTCTAAGACTGAATATCTTTACCGCGCTCACAATATTCGTTAAGTTTCCATAGCAAAAGAAACCGATTTTATGGAGCTTGGCTCCCACACCCTTCATTAAATAGACCAATATCTATGTGTCACGTGAAAGACGTGTTTAGGAATTCAATCAATCGTGCAACAACGAGACGATAATTGATTTTTGGGAGTGTGATAGAGAGACAACATGCCCATCATTTCCATGTGGTTCATTGTTTGTTGATTGCAAACATGTGGCATAATGTATGGGAAAGAGTAACAATGAACCAACAAATCGCCAGCAAATCACGAGGACACGCGTCAGCAAATTATGAAGACACACATCAAAACTGGATTGCTGGAAGGGACGACAAAATAGGTACAGTAATTTTCAAAAACGCACCTCCATAGGAAAAACACCTATCGGCGTAATTAGTTAATTATTATTATTATTAGTGTTTTTATAAACTATATAAATAGTTTAGTATACAGTTTTTTTTGAAAAGTTTATATATATTAAAATAAATATTACTAAATAATAATAATAATATCTTATTTTATTTCAAAAAATTATGGAACATTTTTTTATGGTTGAATGGGAAGGTTGCGTGAATATTTAAGCAGATAACAGAGAGTGCAGTGTGTGAAAAGAAGGGAGCACACGGTGGGAAACAATGAAGGGATGTGTCCAAAGAGAGATCGAGAGAGAGCGGGCGGATCACGTAGAGAGAGTGCAAAGATGGGGAGTGGTGGGAGCAGGCGACTATCTGGGGGAATGCGCGTTGGATGGTGGAGGAAAGATCCTGTAGGAGGTTGGGAGGAGACACAACAAGATTTGTACCCAAATTTCGACAAGAAAATCCGACGACATCAAACTAAAAGTACTGTTTTGTAGGATTTCACTTTCAAATTACGAAATTTGATTAATTTTTTTTTAATTTGGATTTCACTTTCAACCTTCTAGTTTTGGCTAACCCCATAAATTAAATCGTTTTCCTATATTATTTTAAATGCATGCAAACCACTCAAGCTCCATTTCTAGGAAAAGCTTCAACCTTCCACTTCTTGTTAATTCCATAAATCAAATTACTCGATATTGTTTTAAGCGCATGCAAGCCATTCAAACTATAGAAATCTTGCTAAAGTTGAGCAAATATTGTTTGATGCATTTGATGAATCTTAGCAGTTTTTTGCCATGCTTAGTATCTTGAAACAAAACATTTGGATCATCTTTTCATATACATGATATTGTGGTTTGTAGCATTTTAATTTGGTTTTATACTACAAGTTATAACTTAAGTATATTATTTGAAATTTTGGATTATGTTTATGCTTTAATCTCATCCATGTTAAGATGACATTCAATTCTATGAATGTTTATGAATATTGTTGAATTGCCAAAGACATTTTTTTTGCTTGTTGGGTAGATGATATTGAAGTCTATTGTTTCTTAGACCTATACAAAATGTAAATCATGTAAATCTTGTTCTTGGTTGCATTCCATTATTTAATATGAACCAATTGTAGAAAGGGGAAGTTCCAAAGTTGTTGTGGCTTTGAACAAATTTGAAGGCAACTAAAGGCTATTTGCAATAAGTGGGAGATTGCGTGTGTCCTTTTGCATATAATGTCTAACAATGGGCCATGACCAGTCTTTGCATATAGTGGAAGTTTCTTTGAAGAGTGCCTTTCATTTTAGTGTCGGTAATGGAATTATGGTAGGTTGAAAACTGTTTCAAGAGGATTATCAATTTATTTGTGGAGATGAATAGGAGTGTTTAAGAACGATAGATTATAAAATACATCAAATATTTTTCTTTTAAAATGTTATATTTAAGTCATTTATGGAGTTTGTCTTTATTTAGATATATTTATATTGATGAACACATTGGACTTCCATTTGAATAGTATAGTCTATATTAATCCTTATTTATTGTCACCTTTTTTTATTACCAGGTTAAAGTATGTGATATTTGCAGGGACACGGGTAATGAAGAGATGCTTGTTGTTGCGGCTTGTAATGATGGTGTTGAACACACGTATGTATTCCAGTCACTAATAAAAGTATACATAGTGGTATGTATTTCTTGCAATGAGCTAAAAAGACTATTTTGTGGAGATGTTTGTGATGCATGGGTTTTAATGTCTGATATGTTCCTAGTTACTTATTCTTGACAGTTACTGCATGCCAAGTATGTTAGGCGAGGTTTCTGAAGGTGATTGGTTGTGTGAAGGCTGCAAGTTGCAGCAAAATGCAAGTGTCAAGAGAGTTGAGCCCATCTCAAAAATTGAGAAAGGTATTGAAACCATCGTGTTTGATTAGCAAGAAACATAACTATGGTAGATCACGATCAAGGTTTTATGCTAAAGTGGACAAAATGAAGTTAGGACCTAATAGATAGAGAGCCATTAAAGGTACTCTGAGCTCTCGAGTGTCTACAAAAAGACAAGTAGAGGGTTTTGAAGTGGGACCTTTGATGAAAAAGTTGGCACTGCAAGGTTCTAATAAGCATTAAACATCACAAAAGTAAGACAACCATTACTGTATCTCCAATAGGGAATTCATTGAGAAATGATCTTCACGATAGTGATAGCTCTAGTCTTTATGTAATTTTAAAGGATACATTGATTGAAAATCGGTTGATACACATACACTCTTCCTGGCCATCTCTACTCAAGGTTCCTTCATTTCTTGTTGAATTCATTACTCCTATTGTTAAGGTAAGTGATTTTTTTATGTAGGCAACCCATAAGGATGTAAGGGTATTGTCTTTCTATACCATGCCTGACTATAGGTCATGGAAATAATCTCTGGGTGGATCAACATGATCAAGTTGGATCATAAAGTAATGCTAGATTATTTTCTCTTTGAATTATTTTCTTTTTGTTTTTCCATATTTTTTGAGTTATGCAGGGTCTCGATACACTGTGTACTCTACAACATAGATATATCCATAGAGTTAAGAGTAAGTGCATCAATCCTAAAACCCTTCCAGGCCTTTTAAATAGTCAGTGCGATAAGAGGGTAATGTGAACATAGCAGTGCATTCATTAAAAGAAAATTATCCAAACTTGCTGGATAAATGCCTTTGGTTTTACTATGGTCAGATAAGCTTATCTGTGGTCTCTGGCATGTCAAGTTGGTCACCTTGGTCTTCAAAATATAGGATTTGGTTTTCTTTTACAAGTAGATGCAGGTTTTGGTTTATTGATTTTTGTTTTTTATTGCTTCTTTTGCAATGGTTTATGCACTGCTACTACGTTCAGGCATTCACCCTCTGGGTTGAAAAATAAGTTGTCAGCCAAATGTCGAGGAAAGGTTGAAACTGAGTTTACTCAAGAAGTAAAAGAGATATGTGAGATGATAAAGGTACAGAGAAAGAGGACTTTATGCCAGAGATTGATGATGGGAAATCCAGATCATGTATTGATGAAAGCTTAAAGGATTGGATTCTGTAGAGAAAGTACAATTTACAAAAAATGATAAAATCCGAGAAGCAAATGATGAGTGAGAGGAAATGTTGAAAATGCAAAAAAGATACATCTATTCAAATGCATTATGAGACTTTTTCCAAGAAACATGATATTAAGAGAGAAGTAAATAGGCAGGACAACTAAAAAAAGACACATGGGGTAGGTGAGAATAAGATAAAGCTTGCTACGTCCCTGATATCGTCTCATAAGAAAGACAAGAAGATGCTCAAGAAGAAATCCCTAAACATCAATATAAACGAAATGAAAAAACGACAATGGAAAGAGGAGACGTTGTAAAGAGGAGACGTTGTAAAAATTCCAGAAATTGCAAAAGCGGAAAAGACAATATAATGGAGAATGCTAGGAGTGGAAATACAATGGAAAAGTTATGCATGCCCAAGCAAAGCAAGCTGCGAATGGTCGTTTTAAAAGAAGATTGTGATTGCCCGCCTGCCATCAATTGGAAAAGCTTAAAGAAGAAACAGCTTAAAGAGAAAAAGCTTAAAAAGAAAATAGCATAAAGCTTAATGCAACTCTTCAATAAAAGCTTAAAGAGAAAAAGCAACATAAAGCAATTCAATTTGAAATCTATAAAAGCTTAAAAAAGAAACAACATAAAGAAAAATAAAAACATTTATTTATAATGTTTTTTTGTCAAATTGTGCTTTTTCTAAGTGGTGTTAATGGAAACAAACTTATTAAAATGGAAGCAACTTTTGGGAAATAAAAATGGAAACATTGTGTCAAATTGTGCTTTTCTAGGTGATGTTAATGGAAACATTTTGGAATCTCTATTTATTGAAATATAGATTATATATTTGCTTTAATTTATTAAAATTTAGAGTATACATTTTGTTAAAATACAGTTTTTTTTCCAAGTGTAAAAAAAACATTGTAGAATCTCTCTACATAAAGTAATTCAAATTAAAGTGTAAAAAACTTTGAAAATAAAACAACATAAAGCAACTATAAAAATATATATTATATATTTGTGAAAATACATCCTCTCAAATTGTGCTTTTTTAGAGGTAGTGCTAATGGAAATATTTTGGAATTTCTATTTATTCAAATATAGATTATATATTTTGTTTTAATTTATTGAAATTTAGATTATATATTTTGTTAGTCAAATTGTGTTTTTTACAAGTGCAAAAGGAAGCATTGTGGAATCTCTCTATATAAATGGTGTCCATTGGCCAAAACAAGAACATATAAAAATCAATTACTATGTTTATAAGAATCATGACATGAAAAAATGTGTTGCATTGTTTCTATAAACTATGCTAAAATAAATGGTTAATAGTGTAATTTTGTTCATTTTTGTTGAATTTTGTCATGGATGCAATTATCATTAGGAGTAGTCTAACTCTTCGACGATTTTTTCAGGCATTAGATTACTCCGTTAACAGCCATGATGTCCTCCGGAAATGCCTCTCTAGGTCTCGGGTGAGCCCCATTCATCGGTCCCACAAGATCCTGATCCTTGTCGCCTCTATCATGACGTCCTACTACCCCTTGCATTTAATCCTATACTCCTGGTTGGTGACTCCTCCACCCTTCCCACTCTTCTCCTCGCCTGTTATGAACTCGACTCCCTCCAAGCATTAGACTGCTCCAACATCGCTCGGACTGTACCCACTCTTCCAGAGCTACTGCAAAGTCCAACCTCACTTGGATCGCACCACCAGAGGTAAGTCTATCCCAGGATGCTACGATCTGTTGTAGTAAACACCTCAAGGTTGCCTGCAATTCTAGGAGATGACTAACAACTTGAAAACATCACTTCCTTCGTCTGATCTCCATAATATACTCTTACTCCTTCAGTCATGTATCTAACATCTCTCCCAAACTCTTTAACTTAAAAGCAGAGAAAGATGAATATTAATTTAGACAACGTTTGTAGAATACAGACACCTAAAGATTAGGTATTGAATTGGCGGTAAGGTTACAAAAATAATTTTTTTTTCGTTAGGCGCGACAAGAAAAGAGGACATTAAGGTCATCGGTCACCTCAAGGGTAGAGACAACCTTGACCTTGTAAGTGGCTGAATGACAAAACCGCTAACAATGGCCTTGAGCATTAATGACGTCGGTTAACATAGTAGTCCAACATCAGGTGAAATCGTTGAAGCGTTAGACTACTCCATTATCATTATATATCATTTCTATTATTATTAGCTACATTTCTATTACTTACATTTGTAAGTGGTTTGTTATTGTCATTGGTAATTGGGTTGTTGTTGTCATTAGCAATCATGGACTATTTATTGGCATTATCTATGTGTGAATGTCATATAACCCTAGCCTAAATTTGCCAATAATTCCATGTTAAATGCCCATGTGCATGAATTTTCCTTTAACTACATCCATACTTTCTAAATATCTTTATGAAATTTCAACCATCAATCCTTTTTAGAATTCCAATTGCTTTACCATCTCAACAACTTCATCATTAGAAATCCATATGACTTCATCAAGTATGTCTTCTTCCAAATTATATGGAACAAAACATGCACCAATGTCTTGAATTTTGAGAGGGTCTAGCCTTCCGCTCGACACTATGTTATTCTTGGTTAGCTCCACGCCACTACTCTTCTTGTCTGGATTTTTCCTTTCAAATATCAACTAACACCCATAATTGTTACTACATTTCCTGTTCCAGCTGTGATTAATATGTCAACATCCACTCTGTAAATGCTAGCATGATGGTCAAGAAAAGGTTTCTAGAAATTTTTTTTGAACTTTTACACTAGTGCATAAGGTGACCTTCAAATGATCACCAATATTCAAGTCCAATAAGTTCTCAATCGTTTTCCTTGATAATCAATTTACAGGATCTCCAAATCGCTTCTTCTCTAAGGTCATTCCAATATGACCATTCCTTCATTGTAAATTCTCCAATTTAGCATCCAAGCAATCTTCATAATAAACAAATGCAGCTGCTACTCATCACTTCATCTCAAAATTAGTTCGTCTGTAACATTTATTCATGACACTCAATAAGGTATAAGGATGCTTTTAACATCTACACTTGGACGCTTTGGATTGACAGTTGATAGGTCTAAGTATTTTCCTTTTACACTTGACTTACATCTTATTTTGCACCTTCACAGTTAGTCAGTGCACTATATGACATATGACAAGTAGCACATAAGAATTTAGTAGGATCTTCCTTGGGCGTTGCGAGCGTTTATCCATCTAAAATGCTTTTCTCGTCTCCTTTCACTAGAATAAAGCTATAAAACATTGTTGGTTTAGTGCTTATATAACACTTGGGAGAACTGTTATAGTTGCGCTGAGTTCCATGGCCCATGGGATCTCCTTTAGTGCCATCAAGAATAATTTTACCCAACATGCTTGTCACTATTGGTATTTGAATGCATGATGCATTTTTTTTACATCATGGGAATTATCCCACATGAATGGAGTTTTAAATATAGGTATGTGTGCATTGAAACAACACGTTGAGCATACCACATTCATTGGACTTCCCCCTTGGCATTTAGTGTGAGTGCTTTGAAAAATGGATGTAGGACTCTTGAGCTCGGATTTTGACTTAGATGTATGGGCTTGGAGATCAACACCTAAATGAAGTTTTACAAAAATGACAAAACTAAAGACGAAAATTATGGATTCATATGTGGTGTAGTGGTTCATTAATAGGGAAAACACCAAGGAAATGAACATATATTTGGATAATTGGACAAGGATTGAGTAATATGCCATGCGCACTCTCAAGATCGTTTACAAGATTCCATCCCCTGAGATAATGTTGGACACATCATTTTTGTAGGGATTTTCCTCCAAGCATGACCCATTGAAAGCAATAGAGAGATAGTGGGAAGAGGGAACATTTCGAAAACACCCATGAATTTTTTATTCAACCTCTCACTATCCAACCTCTAACTTGCAAGAGATAATGACGAATGTGGTCATGCTAGCAATCAATTTATATGGACGAAAGGGCTACTCTTACCTGCACGAGCTTTGGTTTCCCTTGGCACATTAAGTGTTGAACAAGCGGGGATGCATTTAACTAGGAAGAAATGAAATATTCTCAATCAATTTGAACGTGTATGCCAAGAAATGTTCGGACAACTCAAATTTAAAATCCCTTGAATCTCACATGGAAGCATTTTTATTGGATGCATTATGCACCACAAGTGCCTTCACATATATGGGTGATATATAGAATCCTTCTCTTCCACCTCTTTCGTTTCACTATCATGAGTTGTGAAGATATAAGTATTCTGAGCATTATGAATATATCCATGTAGTTTTCTTATCTCCTCTTTGTGTGCTTGTCTTTGAGAAACTTTGCCCGGTATTCTTTAAGAAAGCCCTAGATGTGCTAAAACTAATGAAAGACTAGAAACTAGAACATGTCCGAAATTGGATATTGTCTATGGGAAAACTTCATCTCCTCATATCTTACCTAAGCACATTATGGATATATTAGTTCTAATGGAGGTAGCTTATCAAATGGCCAAACTTGGAGATAATTGCAAATTAAAAGAGTACATGAATCTAATCGTAGGTAATTCGCTGAACACGATGCTTGCTGGTTTGGACCTGAAAGTCGAACTGCATTGAAACGATGGAAAATTCATATTCCAACACGATACAATAGGCGTTGTTCGACCTAATATTCGAACACAGTAGAATAGATGTTGACCTAATACAAAAAAAAATTCTATATCCTAGTACTTTGTTTCATAGTCGAAGAGAAACAAAAATAACTTAAACTCGAATATGAATTTCATTGATCTAATTCTTACCCTTGTGGAGTTGAGAAGATAACGAGGAAGCAGTGAATTGTATTTCGACTGAAGCTAACAGTGTTTCGGTGCTCCACGCTCTTGTAGATGTCATTACACCCACAAATATTATTGAGATATTTACTGTACAGATCCATATTAAGAGCAAGTCTTAATGCTTTTTATTAGGCATAATAGATGAAAGGTTAAGAGTGATCAAAATTGATCAAAAGGCCAGGTAACCTGCACTGTGATCCCACACAAAGTCTCCATCCTGAGATTTTGTGCATTGATTGAACACATAATCAATTCTTTCACTTGTCAAACAGGTTTTTCCAGGTGGAACGAGAAGCTCAACTTAGTGTGTTGCAATCGAAGAGTTCGTGTTTTCATAATAACGTCAATGCAACAACCTAGAGGAGAGATACTCATCATGCTGTGATATACGTTTCTTGACCTTTCACGCGTGAAACAAACACAAAGAGAGTCAACTGAAGCACCTATGAATGAGCCAAAGGAAACCTCATATAACACGACACTACATAACAGAGCAAGTAAAAGTTGTCCATGTACAAATCTTTTGCACATATCTTTAAAAAAATAACAAGAAGATGTTATGTTATTATATAATAAATATTTGATAACCAATTCCAAAATATTCCAAATAAAAGAGTGGATAGTACAAGAATATCCCACAAAAGTAGATTTATGTCATTGCTTAGTAAAAAAATAGATAAGCTTCTCAACACAAAATAGATAAATTGATTACCTAGAAAGCCTTATTGGCACTTGATTTTCACAAAATAGAGAATTTGATTAGTCTCAATGACTTTTTAGCATGAGATTTTAATAAAATAGATCACTAGATGATAGTATTTTAATAAAAACATTGACCGTAGAGCACGGGGGCTTCACTTGTTGACCAATATCCTATCGCATTAGTTCATATTGTGGGTTTTAAATTTATTAAAAATTGAACTAATATATTGCAGGTATTGGGGGGATGAGGGGTTTAAGGTGGGGGTGGGTAGGGTGGTTTATAAGGATTGAGGTATAAAAAGGGGTGGGGAGGAGGTTTTAAGTATTGGGATGGGGTTTCCACAAAAAGAGTTTGGGTCAATATCTTTGGAAATTAAGGGTATTCTTTAATATCCCACGATCGCACATGCTATGTGAGATGTTCACTAAGTGAAGTCCCCATGCCGTAGATTCTGATTTTGACTTTAGATAAAGATCCCATTGCATCAACGCTATTCAACAGTGAAAGGAAGACTTGTGAGGCATATATGATTTTTTTCTGATAGCAATTCCATTTGGAAATCATGTTAAGTGTGCGGCTGCAAATGTAAAAAAAGAACAAAATATCGCTCAATAATAAACTGAACAAGATAATGACCTGCAAAGGATTCCAAAGGATTTAAGTCCCTAGAATGACACATTTATTATCCATTTTGATTCTAACACAGTGGAAGCTACTTCTTGAAGAACATATTTATGAGAAAATTACAAAGTAGTAGTTTCAAAGAAGGGAACTATTTTCAACAGTATCTCCACATATTGTACCCTTTGACCTCCATTTTCAACACAACATGCATTATTATGGAAGATTTTGGCTGATCGCGTATCGATCTATCGTTTAGTTATTCCAACATAGCAAATATAATATAATATTGATGATAAAAAAAATAAAAGAAAGAAATATACAAAAGGGAAATTAACAGCTGATATATTCTGGTAGTGCATATTCCTTCTCCGTGATGATTCAACTCCTAGTTCCAGTCCCAACACATTTTAAACCAGATAAAAAAAAACATCCGCAAAACAGAATAAAAATGTTTATTACATTCCATGGTCGATGCATATGGGGCTACATTAAAATCTTCAAAATCAATCCATCCACCATGAAATGGTTCATTCTAAGACTGAATATCTTTACTGCGAGCACAATATTCATTAAGTTTCCATAGCCAAAGAAACCGATTTTATGGAGCCTAGCTCCCACACCCTTCATTAAATAGACCAGTATCTGTGTGTCAGTTGAAAGACGTGTTTAGGAATTCAATCAATCACGCAACAACAAGACGGTAATTGATTTTGGGGAGTGTGATAGAGAGACAACATCCCATCATTTCCATGTGGTTCCTTGTTTGTTGATTGCAAACATGTGGCATAATGCATGGGAAAGAGAAACAGTGAACCAACAAATCACGAGGACACGTGTCAACAAATTATGAAGACACGCATGAAAATTGGATTGGTGGAAGGGACAACAAAACAGGTACAATAATTTTCAAAACGCACCTCCATAGAAAAAACACCTATCGCCATAATTTATTATTATTATTATTATTATTATTATTGTTTTTATAAACTATATAAATAGTTTAGTATATAGTTTTTTTTGAAAAGTTTATATATATTAAAATAAATATTATTATAATAAACAATACTAAATAATAATAATAATATTTTATTTTATTTGAAAAAATGACGGAACATTTTTTTAGGGTTGAATGGGAAGGTTGCGTGAATGTTTAAGCAGATAAAAAAGAGTGCAGTGTGTGAAAAGAAGGGAGCACGCGGTGGGTGACGTTGAAGAGATGTGTGCAGAGAGAGATGGAGAGAGAGCAGGGGGTAGCACGTAGCGAGAGTGCAGCAATGGGGAGTGGTGGGAGCAGGAGACTATGTGGTGGAATATGCCTTGGATGGTGGAGGAAAGGTCTTGTAGAAGGTCGGGAGGAGACACAACAAGATTTGTACCCAAATTCCGACAATATGATACTTAAAGTACTGTTTTGTAGGATTTCACTTTCAAATTACAAAAGTTGATTAATTTTTTTTTAATTTGGATTTCACTTTCAACCTTCTAGTTTTGGCTAACCCCATACATTAAATCATTTTCCTATATTATTTTAAATGCATGCAAACCACTCAAGCTCTAGTTCTAGGAAAAGCTTCAACCTTCTACTTCTTGTTAAGTCCATAAATCAAATTACTCGATAGTGTTTTAAGCACATGCAAGCCATTCAAACTATAGAAATCATGCTAAAGTTGAGCAAATATTGTTTGATGAGTGTTCATCTGATGAATCTTAGCAGTTTGATGATTCAACTCCCAGTCCTAGTCCCAACACATTTTAAACCACATGAAACAAAATATCCGCAAAAAAGAATCAAAGTGATTATTACCTTCCATGGTCGATGCATATGGGAATACATTAAATCTTCAAAACCGATCCATCCACCACAAAATGGTTCATTCTAAGACTAAATATCTTTACTGCGAGCACAATATTCGTTAAGTTTCCATAGCCAAAGAAACTGATTTTATGGAGCCTGGCTCCCACACCCTTTCATTAAATAGACCAGTAATTGTGTGTCAGTTGAAAGACATGTTTAGGAATTCAACCAATTGCGCAACAACGAGACGGTAATTGATTTTGGGGAGTGTGACAGAGAGACAACATGGCCATCATTTCCACGTGGTTCCTTGTTTGTTGATTGCAAACAGGTGGCATAATGTATGGGAAAGAGTAACAGTGAACCAGCAAATAGCCAACAAATCACGAGGATACGCATCAGCAAAGTATGAAGACACACATGAAAATTGGCTTGGTGGAAGGGACGACAAAACAGGTACAATAATTTTCAAAACACACCTCCATAGAAAAAACACCTATCGGCATAATTAATTAATTATTATCGTTATTATTATTAGTGTTTTTATCAACTATATAAATAGTTTAGTATATATATATATATTGTAAAGTTTATATATATTAAAATAAATATTATTATAATAAATATTACTAAATAATAATAATAATAATTTATTTTATTTGAAAAAATGATGGAACATTTTTTTAGGGTTGAATAGGAAGGTTGCGTGAATGTTTAGCAGATAACAAAGAGTCCAGTGTGTGAAAAGAAGGGAACACGCGGTGGGTGACATTGAAGAGATGTGTGCAGAGAGAGATGGAGAGAGAGCAGGGGGTAGCACGTAGCGAGAGTGCAGCAATGGGGAGTGGTGGGAGCAGGCGACTATGTGGCGGAATGCACGTTGGATGGTGGAGGAAAGGTCCTGTAGAAGGTCGGGAGGAAACAAAACAAGATTTGTACCCAAATTCCGAAGAAAAAATCCAACGACATCAGACTAAAAGTACTGTTTTGTAGGACTTCACTTTCAAATTACGAAATTTGATTAATTTTTTTTTAATTTGGATTTCACTTTCAACCTTCTAGTTTTGGCTAACCCCATAAATTAAATCAGTTTCCTATATTATTTTAAATGCATGCAAACCACTCAAGCTCCAATTCTATGAAAAGCTTCAACCTTCTACTTCTCATTAAGTCCATAAATCAAATTACTTGATATTGTTTTAAGAGCATGCAAGCCATTCAAACTATAGAAATCATGCTAAAGTTGAGCAAATATTGTTTGATGAGTGTTCATCTGATGAATCTTAGCAGTTTGATGACATGCTTAGTATCTTGAAACAAAACGTTTGGATTATCTTTTCATATACATGATACTGTGGTTTGTATCATTTTAATTTGGTTTTATACTACAAGTTATAACTCAAGTATATTATTTTAAATTTTGGATTATGTTTATGCTTTAATCTCATCCATGTTAAGATGACATTGAATTCTATGAATGTTTATGAATATTGTTGAATTGTGAAAAACTTTTTTTTTGCTTGTTGGGTAGATGATATTGAAGTCTATTGTTTCTTAGACCTATTCAAAATGTAAATCATGTAAATCTTGTTCTTGGTTGCATTCCATTATTTAATATGAACCAATTGTAGAAAGGGGAAGTTCCAAAGTTGTTGCGGCTTTGAGCAAATTTGAAGGAAACTAAAGGCTATTTACGATAAGTGGGAGATGGCATGTGTCCTTTTGCATATAATGTTTAACAATGGGCCATGACCAGTCTTTGCATATGGTGGAAGTTGCTTTGAAGAGTGCCTATCATTTTAGTGTCGGTAATGGAATTATGGTAGGGTGAAAACTGTTTCAAGAGGATTATCAATTTCTTTGTGGAGATGAATAGGAGTGTTCTTGAACGATAGATCATAAAATATATCAAATATTTTTCTTTTAAAATTTTATATCTTTTTCATTTATGGAGTTTGTCTTTATTTAGATATATTTATAATGATGAACACATTAGACTTCCATTTGAATAGTATAGTCTATATTAATCCTTATTTATTGTCACCTTTTTTTATTAGCAAGTTAAAGTATGTGATATTTGCAGGGACATGGGTAATGAAGAGATGCTTGTTGTTACAGCCTGTAATGATGGTGTTGAACACACGTATGTATTCCAGTTACTAATAAAATTATACATAGTGGTATGTATTTCTTGAAATGAGCTAAAAAGACTATTTTGTGGAGATGTTTGTGATGCATGGGTTTTAATGTCTGATATGTTCCTAGTTACTTATTCTTTGACAGTTACTGCATGTCAAGTATGTTAGACGAGGTTTCTGAAGGTGATTGGTTGTGTGAAGTTTGTTCTTGAAGAACATATTTATGAGAAAATTACAAAGTAGTAGTTTCAAATAAGGGAACTATTTTCAACAGTATCTCCACATATTATACCGTGTGATCTCAATTTTCAACACAACATGCATTATTATGGAAGATTTTGGCTGATTGAGTATCGATCAATCATTTAGTTATTCTAACATAGCAAATATAATATAATATTGATAATAATAAAAAATAAAAGAAAGAAATATACAAAAGGGAAATTGACAGGTGATATCGTCCGGTAGTGCATATTCCTTCTACGTGATGATTCAACTCCCAGTCCCAGTCCCAACACAATTTAAAGCACATAAAACAAAATATCCGCAAAAAAGAATCAAAATGCGTATTACCTTCCATGGTTGATGCATATGGGGATACATTAAATCTTTGAAACCGATCCATCCACCACAAAATGGTTCATTCTAAGACTAAATATCTTTACTACGAGCACAATATTCGTTAAGTTTCCATAGCTAAAGAAACAGATTTTATGGAGCCTGGCTCCCACACCCTTCATTAAATAGACCAGTATCTGTGTGTCAGCTGAAAGACATGTTTAGGAATTCAATCAATTGACAACATCGAGATAGTAATTGATTTTGGGGAGTGTGACAGAGAGACAACATGGCCATCATTTCCACGTGGTTCCTTGTTTGTTGATTGCAAACAGGTGGCATAATGTATGGGCAAAAGGAACAGTGAACCAGCAAATCGCCAGCAAATCATGAGGACACGCATCAACAAATTATGAAGACATGCATGAAAATTGGATTGGTGGAAGGGACGACAAAATAGGTACAATAATTTTCAAAACACACCTCCATAGAAAAAACACCTATCAGCGTAATTAATTAATTATTATTTTTATTATTAGTGTTTTTATAAACTATATAAATAGTTTAGTATATATATATATATATATTGAAAAGTTTATATATATTAAAATAAATATTATTATAATAAATATTACTAAATAATAATAATAATATTTTATTTTATTTGAAAAAATAATGGAACATTTTTTTAGGGTTGAATGGGAAGGTTGCGTGAATATTTAAGCAGATAACAAAGAGTCCAGTGTGTGAAAAGAACGAAGCACGCAGTGGGCGACGTTGAAGAGATGTGTGCAGAGAGAGATCGAGAGAGAGCGGGGGGTAGAACGTAGCGAGAGTGCAGCAATGGGGAGTGGTGGGAGCATTCCAATTGTGTTACAGTGCACGTGGGAAGTAGCTATTTCTGCTATAACCATCTTCTCCATATAGATAACCAAACCCCCCACTTATGATGCAATTATTTTAACGAAGGATCTCTTAAGAGAAATGACCTAGCTTGAATATTGATCTTTGATTCTTTTTCATTATTTATTTTTGTTTCAAGATGTTCAAATCACTATTGGAAAAAAATACGGCACCATATTTTCTAGATAAGTTTAAGTGTTCCAAAGTGGAGAAAGTAAGAGAACTCTTCATGTGAAATCGATCCCTATTTATTGTGGCTTTTAGTTGGGTGGCGTGTTATGGAATTATCTCCTTGTGCTATAGATTTTTATTGGAATTAAATCTTCATTATGCTGCTACTTTTTCTTGTGTGTGGTCTGATATCTACCAAATCCACTCAATATTATATGCTGAAAGGAATTTACAGCAGTTTATATTTGTTCATTGAAGTATGCCCAGTTTGTGCAATACCAAGGAGAAATTTGAAGTCGTGGAGGACACCTTTTTCCATTGTTGTTAGTGCATCGAATTTTCTAGGCATGTATTCACCTTATTTTTGAGTAAAATCTAGATTTGAAAATTTGGCATTAAAAGATTGATTTATGCTTTATATTATTACTGTAGCATTTTATTTTGCAAGATTAAATGTTGTGGATGGTAAATGTTGCATATGTTGTAAGAACTTACTTGTCTAAGGACAATTAGTCATCATAAGGATCGAACAACTACTGCTACATTCAACAATATACACTACAATTGTTTGTCAAAGTCACAGACCAAAATACTTACAGTCCGTTACAGCCCAATGTATGCAACGTTTTTTTAAAAACATATACTTGATCTCTACAGTGAAAAGGAAGAAATCAGACTTACAGAGAGGGTGTATAGTGTTGCAATTCCTGGACTTTCTTCATATTATCCAACTGGATCTTTGTTAATAACAAGTCCTCAGCCATATGCAGGAGGGATAACAACATGCCCAATTACAAGGACATAATTAATAGCCAACCCCAATCTGCACAACCCCTTTTCTTATGTACCTTTAGTCTTTTCACAAGGAATGATGCAGGTTCCTAGTTGGATCGCTTTATTTTTTTTGTTAATTTTTAATTTTTGTTGAGTATGGAAGATATGTTTTTTCAAGAAATTTGAAATTAACTTGCATAGCACTAAAGTTGGATGAATATGGCACTAATCACATTAGCACTAATCAAGGACCAAGCATTAAAACGAAGTTGCTTGTTCTGGTCTTCAAACTTATCACAAAATTCTCAAAACTACTTGAAGTGTGCCAAGATTTGGGAGAGATGGCTTATTTCCCTGCTTACTATTGTTTAAAGACTCAAAACATATTTTATCATCTTAAGTTAAAGACTAGTAAATAAGTAATTTTTTATCATCTTTACTGTTAAAAGTAAAAAATATTTACTGTTAATAGTAATTATTATAAAAAAAATCAAAAATTAATTGATCCTTTACTTGTCATACTTTTACTCAATTCTTGTTTCAAGCCAAATTTTTTGGAATTGCTTGAGATTCTACCTACTTTGTCAACCAATTTGTAGCATAACGATATATCTACACCTCCCTTTTATATGTATATGTTTAAATGTACCAACAAAGTCCACCTTTCATCGCTTGAACAATCCTTGGAGAAAAGTTGGAGGTAAGGGAATGGAATCATCTTGCATTCCTGTTGTAGATGAGGAAGATATACTTTTGTAGGTTCAAGGCTAGGTTTCTTACATGTCTCCATAAATTCTCTAAAGTATTCAACATTTTCCTTTATGGACCCCTTTTCTTACAGTCTCCATCACAAACTTTTAGAACAAATAGGGTATTGGAAAGTATTAGGACAAATAGGGTATTCCTCTTTGTAGGAAAAAAGGAAACGATCATAAACCCAAATTTATTAAGCATCCAGAGGGGTAGAAAAGAAGACAAAGATGTAAGATGGATGTGATGGATGGATGCTGCTTTATTTTATTATTGTCTACATGATTTTAAATTATTGTTACATTATTGTAATCAATGGTCCAGATGGTTTACTGATGTTACATAAGATGGACAGACATCTCCTGTAGTTATCATTTGAACTAGAACCTGTAACTCAAGATCAACCCTCTGTAGTGCAAAATCAAACTACTCCTCCCTAACAGAACTTTTTGAACAGACTTTATAATGGTTTAGCCGCATAATCAATCATCAAACTAAAGGAAAACTTTTTGAACAGACTTTATAATTATTTTGAACAAAGAATCCTCGGTATGCAAATCAGAACAAAACCCTATCAGACCTCCAAAGATCAGACTAATGTTTCTTAAGACCAGACCCTATAACTCAAAATCAGACTTCCAAAATATAACTTATAAAAGTAGTAATAATAACCGAATCATATCATGTCTCATCATACCCATCGGCTTAAGTAATAGAAACCACACAGCATAGATGAATATTCAATATTTTACAAATTATCTCAGAGTTCCAACACTGTCATTTCCAAGCATACACCTGCAATTTCAGCCATCACAGCATATACCTGCACTTTCAGGAATCACATCCCATTAAAATTTCATGCACCATTAACAAAACATCTTGAAACAGCTCCCAAAAGCAAGTTTACATGATTTGACCAAAATTGGGTAAAACCTGCATGTTGCACAGCTGTCATTATTAATAATTTAATACCTGCAAAGTAGGTTTGTTAATTTTAGTTGTCATCTAAAGAGAAAATCAACGGACAGCAAAAGGTACTAGAAGACATCAACTCTAACGCTTGCAGGCTCGTTAATTTTCCCTATCATCTAGACCTAAAATCAAGGGCCAGCAAAAGGTACTAGTTGACATGAACTCTAAAGCTTCCTTCCATCCATTGGAGTTGTGTGCAATTAAAGAGAAAATCAAAGACCAGCAAAAGGTACTACTTCACTCAACTCTAAAGCTTCCATCCATCCATTGGAGATGTGTTCAATTAAAGGTTATAAAGAGTGCACATCACTGAATGGAGGCAGCCATGGATGAGATTACACTTAAAATTATTATCACTGCACGAAGCACCTTTGTATATGGTGAAGAAATCTGTTTTTATGTTTTAGAAAGATTGGACTGTTTTCCACGTCAAATTTAAATTATTAACACAGAGATCAAACCCAAGAGTACTCTCATTTTGATAACCATCGACCCTGATACAATTATCCAAGGAAATACGGTACTCTACCCCTGCTTCCCACTTACAATATTAAGTCCATGTTTCCCCGAGTCCTTAGGCCGAAAAAGAAGTTAGGGGTAACAAAGAATTGGAAAAAGAAAGCAGGAAGGGGTGTTGTAAACTTTGCTGATGAATAAAAAAATAATGAACCCAGAGAGAATGTAACTTTAATACAGAGAGGACATATTAGATGGAAAATCTCAAGAACACCTAACAAAGGTTACAAAGTATGGAAATATCACTCTGTAGTATGTAATGTATACTTTAAAGTAATAGTAACTATTGGTGAGATCAGATACCCTTGGCATGCATTTTGCATATTTCCCTGTAGAATTCTGATAATGATTAATGATCATCCAGCTTAGCTGACCTCCAAAAACGAGTATATAGCTTTGGACACTCAATGCAACCCACCTGCACATTTCAATCAAGAAATTATTAATTGATGTTTTCCTACCGTAGAAATTGAAGGTGATCTTAAGTGAATTGAATTAAGAATACTGCCTTACTTGATACCATTTACATATTGCAGAGCAGAGCAATCAAATCTTCTGTCATATGGCAGAGCAGAGCAATCAAATCCCCTCTCATATGGCAGAGCAGAGCAAACAAATGCTGCTGCTGGCATCAAACCATTTCATACTCCACATCACATACACCTTGATCCGATCCATATAAACAAAAGAAAACCCTAAACATCAATATAAACGAAATGAAAAAGACGGCAATCAAAATTTTCCATGGCCATGGAAAGAGGAGACGTTCCGAAAATTCCAGAAATTGCAGAAGCGGAAATGCCAGTAATTGCAGAATGCGTAAATGCTTGACGCTCTTGCTCTAGTAGTTACAATACAATGCGGAAATGCTTGACGTTCTTGCTCTAGTAGTTACAATACAATGGAGAAGTTACCGAACGGTCGCTTTAAACGAAGATTGCCGGCCTGCCATCAATCCTTAAAAGCAAGAAAAGCTTAAAGGGAAAAAGCAACATAAACCAATTATATAAAAGCTAAAAAAAAAAAGCTTAAAAGGGAAAAAAGCAACGTAAACCAATTCAATTTGAAGTCTATAGCTGAAAAAAAAAAAAAGCTTAAAGGGGAAAAGCAACATTGTGATTGTAAAAGCAAG
>LPNX010402843.1:42884-54116 GCA_001517045.1 Pseudotsuga menziesii | reverse complement strand
TTTGAAGTCTATAAAAGCTTAAAAAATAAACAGCATAAAGAAAAGTAGAAATAAATTTATAATTCTGGAAATTGCAGAAGCCTAAATGCCAGTAATTACAGAATACGGAAATGCCAGTAATTACAGAATACGGAAATGCCAGAAAAAGACAATATAATGGAGAATGCCAGAAGCAGAAATGATTGAAAGCAAGAAAAGCTTAAAAAGAAAAAGCAACATAAATCAATTCAATTTGAAATCTATAAAAACTTAAAAAAGAAACAGCATAAAGAAAAATAGAAACAATTTTATAATTTTTCTTGTCAAATTGTGCTTTTTCTAAGTAGTGTTAATGGAAACAAATTTATTAAAATGGAAGCAACTTTTAGGCAATAAAAATGGAAACATTGTGTCAAAATGTGTTTTTTTCGAGGTGGTGTTAATGGAAACATTTTCAAATCTCTATTTATTGAAATATAGATTATATATTTTCCTTTAATTTATTGAAATTTGGATTATACATTTTGTTAAAATACAATTTTTTTTCAAAGCGTAAAAAGATACATTGTAAAATCTGTCTACATAAAGTAATTCAATTTAAAGTATAAAAAACTTGAAAAGGAAACAACATATATATCATATATTATATATATTATAAAAATATATATTATATATAATAAAAGTGGAAACAAACTTATAAAAATATATATTATATATTTGTGAAAATACATCCTCTAAATTGTGATTTTACATTTTGGAATTTCTATTTATTCAAATATAGATTATATATTTTGTTTTAATTTATTGAAATTTAGATTATACATTTTTTAAGTCAAATTGTGTTTTTTACAAGTGCAAAAGGAAGCATTGTGGAATCTCTCTATATAAATGGTGTCCATTGGCCAAAACAAGAACATATAAAAATCAATTACTATGTTTATAAAAATCATGACATGAAAAAATGTGTTGCATTAGACGGCTCCAACATCGCTCGGACTGCACCCACTCTGCCAGAGCTGCTACAGAGTCCAACCTCGCTTGGGTCGCACCACCAGAGATAAGTCCATCCCAGGATGCTACGATCTGTTGTAGTCAACACCTCAAGGTTTCCTGCAAGTCCAGGAGATGAATAACAACTTGAAAACATCAGTTCCTTCGTTTGATCTCCATACTATACTCTTACTCCTTCAGTGTTGTATCTAACATCTCTCCCAAACTCTTTAAGTTAAAAGCAGAGAAAGGTGAATATACATTGTGACAACCTTTGCAGAATAACGAGACCTAAAGATTAGGTATTAAAATGGCGGTAAGGTTACAGAAAGAAATTTTGTTTTGTGTTAGGCGCGACCATAAAATAGGACATAAAGGTCACCAGTCACCTCAAGGGTAGAGATAGCCTCGACCTTGCAAATGGTTGAATGGCAAAACCAACAGCAATGGCCTTGAACGTTAACGACGACATTTAACGGAGTAGTCCAACTCCGGGAGAAATCGTTGAAGTGTTAGACTACTCCATTATCATTATACATTATTTCTATTATTATTAGCTACATTTCTATTACTTACATTTGTAAGTGGTTTGTTATTGTCATTGGTAATTGGGTTGTTGTTGTCATTAGCAATAATGGACTATTTATTGACATTATCTATGTGTGAATGTCATAACCCTAGCCTAAATTTGCCTCTAATTCCATGTTAAATGCCAATGTGCATGACTTTGCCTTTAACTACATCCATACTTTCTGAATATCCTTATGAAATTGCAACCATCATATTGTCATGGGTGTAATTATCATTATACATCATTTCTATTATTATTAGCTACATTTCTATTACTTACATTTGCAAGTGGTTTGCTATTGTCATTGGTAATTGGGTTGTTATTGTCATTAGCAATCATGGACTATTTATTGGCATTATCTATGTGTGAATATCATAAACCTAGCCTAAATTTTCCATTAATTCCATGTTAAATGCCCATGTGCATGACTTTTCCTTTAACTAAATCCATACTTTATGAATATCCTTATGAAATTTCAACCATCATTTTGTCATCATTGTAATTATCATTATACATCATTTCTATTATTATTAGCTACATTTCTATACTTACATTTGTAAGTGGTTTGTTATTGTCATTGGTAATTGGGTTGTTATTGTGAATATAAATCATGGACTATTTATTGGCATTATCTATGTGTGAATGTCATAACCCTAGCCTAAATTTTCCATTAATTCCATGTAAATACCCATGTGCATGAATTTTCCTTTAACTACATCCATACTTTCTGAATATCCTTATGAAATTTTAACCATCAATCCTTTTTAGAATTTCAATTGCTTTACCATCTCAACAACTTCATCATTAGATATCCATATGACTTCATCAAGTATGTCTTCATCCAAATTATATGGAACAAAACCTGCACCAATGTCTTGAATTTTGAGAGGGTCTTGCTTTCCGCTCGACACTATGTTACTCCTGGTTAGCTCCATGCCACTAATCTTCTTGTCTGCATTTTTCCTTTTAAATATCAACTAACACCCATAATTGTTACTCCAGTTCTTGTTCCGGTGATTAATATGTCAACATCCCCTCTGTGGTTTCCACTCTGTAAACACTAGCATGATGGTCAAGAAAAGGTATCGAGAGATTTTTTTTGAACTTTTACACTAGTGCATAAGGTGACCTTCAAATGATCACCAATATTCAAGTCCAGTAAGCTCTCAATCGTTTTCCTTCATAATCAATTTGCAGGATCTCCAACTCATTTCTTCTCTAAGGTCATTCCAATATGACCATTCCTTCATTGTAAATTCTCCAATTTAGCATCCAAGTGATCTTCATAATAAACAAATGCAGCTGCTACTCATCACTCCATCTCAAAATTAATTCCTCTGTAAGATTTATTCATGACACTCGATAAGGTATAAGGATTCTTTTAAAATCTACACTTGGACGGTTCGGTTTGACAGTTGACATGTCTAAGTATATTCCTTTGACACTTGACTTACATGTTAGTTTGCACCTTCACAGTTGGTCACCGCTGTATATGTCATATGACAAGTAGCACATAAGAATTTAGTCAAATCTTCCTTGGGTGTTGTGATCGATTATCCATCTCAAATGCTTTTCTCATCTCCTTTCACTAGAATTAAGTTAAAAACTTTGTTGGTTTAGTTCTTATATAACACTTGGGAGAACTGTTATAGTTGCGCTAAGTTTCATGGCCCATAGGATCTCCTTCAGTTCCATCAAGGGTGATTCTATGAAGATGGGTAACACTTTTTGGCCAAATTTGGCGATGAAAACCTGATTTTTTACTCATGTGCTAGATAGAAGCCCTCAAAACGCATATATGCCATGTGAATTTTGACTTGCAATAAAAAAACAAATTGTAGAATATTATGTTGGCTTCATAGTGATATTTTTTTTAAAATATTCCGATGTCATTTAATGTGTGAATTTTTGCATTTAATGAACTGTGTGACCTTAAAAATTTGAAGAAGCTAATAAGTGGCTCGTGTCCACGTAGAGTAATTCAATCTTGCATTAATAATTTTAAAAAAATAAATATATGAGCATGATCTACATAAAATGCAGTGTGATGTGCATATTTTTTTGTTAATTTTTTTCGCATTATACAATTATTTATTATTTTTCGAAAGTGACCACATTCGATTTCAGCATCGTTTTAAACACATATTTGTCCACGTAAAGGAATTTTTTCTATTTTTTCAAAAATTGAAAAACCAAAGATACCCTTTTGAAGAGGACACGTCGATATGTGATGTGTGCATTTTTAAGAATTTTTTGGCTGTGTATTTTTAACTCTGCAGATTTTTCTTTGAGCTGCTTTGAAGTTGCAGTGTGGTTTTCTAAGTATAAGTTTTAGAAGTAATTAAAAAATAAATTTCATATGAATGCCAAAATGCGTGTATGATACATCAATGGATAGAAGATTCGTTGGTGAATTTATCGGTATCAACTCCGCCCGGTTATGTGCTAGGAATGGCAGGGTTTACACCTCTGCAAGGCACAGGAAATTTTTCATTTGTTTGAATGAGGGCTAAGTCTGTTTTTTTAAGCCCTCGACCGAGGTATGAACCTCGACCGAGGTATATAAATACCTCGGTCGAGGTATTTAAATACCTCGGTCGAGGGTTTGTAAAGCACGCAATACCTCGGTCGAGGTATTTAAATACCTCGACCGAGGTATTTAAATACCTTGGTCGAGGGCTTAATAAAACCTCGGTCGAGGTATTAAGACCTCGGTCGAGGGCTTAACAAGCCCTCGACCGAGGTGCGTTTTTTTGTTTTTGCCGAAATTCCCTTGCCAAAAAGTGTTACCCAGGTCTGTGGATTCACCCTCAAGAATACTTTTACCCAACATAATTGTCACCATTGGTCTTTGAATGCATGATGCATTTTGTTTACATCATGGAAATTATCCCATAGGCATGGATTTTTAAACATAGGTATATTTGCATTGAACCAACACGCTGAGCATACCACATTCATTGGACTTCCCCCTTGGCATTTAGTGTGAGTGTTTTGAAAAATGGAGGTAGGACTCTTGATCGCAGATTCTGGCTTGGAGATCAACGCCCAAATGAAGTTTTACAAAAATGACAAAACTAAAGATGAAAATTATGTATTTAAAATAAATCTTGGGTTTGACATATAAAGTGGCATTTTTTATTTGACTTGTGGAGAAATAACCAAACGGTGTGGGATGATGTCCAAACCATATATCTTTGGTTTGACATACCTTTGTTTGAATCATAAACGAAACCTAACCCAATTTAATTTTTAGCAAACATTTCAAAGAGAAAATAATAAAATAAATTATGGCAAATGCAAATTAAAAAGTAGTAATAAAAACCCTTTTATTTTGTACTAATATTGTGACATATGAATTAGACCTTCAATTTAGACCTTGGAGTTTGGGTTGGGTAAAATATCGCCACTCACTTGTTTTTATATTAAACATAAAATCATAATAATAATCTTTAAAAATATTTTATATTTAAAATAAAAGATTTTATTCTTTAATTTAAGTGAGATTAGGTAAAACTTAAAACGACAACTTTTGAAACTTTAAATGGAGAGGGGAAAAATAATTGAGACTTTGAATTTTGAAAAATAAAGACATGATGAGACTTACTGGAATAGCCTTCCAGTAATTTGTCTAGTTACTTGTTTTGTCTTGGAATCCTTGATTGGCACGCATTACTCTCTCCTCTAGTCACATGACTAGAAAAGAAAATTTCAAGTTGAAGCATTGTTCAATCTTTGTGCTTGAACCATTGAAGCGATTGCCAAAGGTGCTGGATTTTTTTTGTGATTTCGTGTGTAAGATTGGCCATTGTTGACCCACTCAATTCTTAATCACGAGAGTGCTTGGATTAGCAGTTAAAGAAAAACTCCACAGCTCAAATCTAATAGACGTGTTCTATGGCTTGTTGCAAACTAGAGATTGTTAAGCATGTGGTCTAGGAGTGAAGAGTTGCACGTGTTTTGGGAATGAATTGCCTATGGGTATGCCATTCCCTTTTATCAACCCTCTTCATTGAGTAGAAATTGTTTGGAGATAGGTCGATGGTTGCACATGGAACTTCAGTAAGACGAGGACCAGCTCCCACAACAACCTTACAAAACCACATAAAGCCTACTCCAAGAGAACAACTTCTGGGGAAATAGAATATATAAACTATGCAGTAAAGTTTAAGTTCTACTTTGCAACATTCTATACAGGAACATATCTTAAATAGAATATAGTGGAAACTGACTGTCACTATCATCTATCTTGTAGTGGTGCGGGGGTTGATGGTTTGATGTTTATTTGTGTTAATATTGGTTCTATGTTAGTGATATTGTATTATGCCTCCTGAAACTTAACCTACAAGTCTAGGAAGATATCATTTTTGTTCATGATTTCCTATATATATTCATTTTGGCCGAGTACTCAGTGACCTTTCATAGCATAGCACTGATTATTTGGGTTACTGTTTTGTTTATGCTTCTATAGTATAAGATATTGCAATTTTATTGGTGCTTTCTAAGCTCTCTAGCTAGTGTGATGATATTGATTTAATTGGAGGGGCAATTAAATAAATAGCATAACACTAATTATTTGGGTTACTGTTTTGTTTGTGCATCTATAGCATAAGATCTTGCAATTTTATCGGTGCTTTCTAAGCTCTCTAGTTGGTGTGATGATATTGATTTAATTTTATGGTTTCATCCCTTCAAATTAAATTTTCTAAATAGATGTCTCAAACATATTGTTAATATGCATGGAGCACTTTGAGCTATGAATTTATCAATAACATCATGGGTACTGATCAACTCTATGGGCAATACTCGAATCTATGGGCACAGTTATGCTGTTGGACTTTTTGATGTATCTGCAGACCTGAATGGTCTTAAATTGAGTAGTGCTTAGTTGGATGCTAAGGAGACAGTATCATGTTTTTTTTCTTCATACTTTTGTTTCAAGGGTCATTATTCTCTATTAGTATGACCTTTTGATACCATTTATATCACTTTCATTGTTGAAACTTGAAATCACTCATATTTGTTGATTTCTGTATAAAGAGATATATACTGTTTTAAAGTACTTTTCTAATTTTTCTTCTTCTTTCAATTAGTACAACTTTTTGTTCATTATTAGTGTGTTTTTTCTTGTTCCTTGTTCCTTTTTAATTTGAAGTGGTGGTCTATTTTACACTTTTCTTATGTAAATTTGTGCGTGAAAATATGTTGGTGATTAATTTGAAATCCTTATTCTACCAGCAAATATATGGTAAAAGATTGATCATCATTTCAAATAAAATTATGGTTTTCCCTGATTTTGTTTTCAAACCATGTGTGTGCAGTTATGGGTGTTTATTTTGTAGAAAAAATAATTACTATCTTGGACGGAACTGGGAGAAGTTTGCTACATAGGACTACTTTGACAAGCATGGAGTTTTTCTGTCAAATTTGTGGTCTGGTCCTCTCCTCATCATTTCAACAATAATCTTGGTATGTTTTATGAAATGCATGGGCAGAACAAGTCTTAAGAAATGCTAAATCAAATAGTCTTTTTCCAAGCATCCATATTTGAAGGTCATGACAAAGATTGAATCATTTTGTTGTTTTGCAGACTAATACACTAATTACATTATCTCAGCTCATTGTAAAGTGGAAAAGGGAAGAACTCAAACACTGGGCACGCGAACAAAATGAATGATTGTTGAAGAATTCATGCAAAGTAACCTTGGGGAAAGACCTAACGACCTTGTTTGGAGGTTAGTTTTAGATTCTTCATTCTGCTAGAGGTTTGTCTTTGAGATGAGAATATAACCATAACATGTCATTTCTCTGTTTCTGGCTGTTAAATGATGAGGTCTAGAAAGCTCTGTTTTACTTATAGCATCAACTTCTTTGGAAGGTTTGCAGATAGATTAGTATTGTATGCACGTTCTTGTGCATGCTGGGGTGTGTAAGACTCTAACTTTTCTGTAAAAAAATGATGTTTCCATATGAAAACTTAAATATGATAATGTATTTTTTTGTTTTGATCGATTTGTCTTCGAATTTAAGAGGGAAGCATTTCTAATTTTCCAGCATTAGAAGAGTGGGTCCATAAGTTTGCTGACATACATCTTGCAAAGTAGTTATCCAAAAAATTCAGTGTAGTAAGGGAGATTTTATTGATTTTGTTTGGTATAATACTGCGATCAACATATTGAGAAAGATGGACATCAATTTGCTGGTATGACTTTATATAACTCATATAGTTACTAAGCAGGAGGGTTTCAAGGAAGTGGGTTGACAGCTTGTTTTTAACTAAAGTTTGATTTAAAAGCAAAGTTGTTGTTTTAACTACTATATTATGATCTTCAGGTCATTAGAAGTACTCATCTTTGGAATTGAATGCTTATATATATATTATCAGCTGAAATGCTTAAATTTGGATTTCCTTTGGGTGATGCACCAGGGCATCAAACAAGGGGAGGGTTAAGGCTGAGTTTAATGATTGTCACAATGCTTTATTTGCCATCTTGGGTGATATGCATTAGTATCAAGGCTGACAAGTAACATCCCACTCTTCCAATGATGTGGAGTTTTCTAGAAACTAGTCACTTTGTGCTGCTAGGCAAGTATATGAATACAATCTCTTGCAAAAAAATAAAAATGCACTCAATGGAACCAAAGATAATCACTTTCTGCAATGTGTAGAATTCATGAATGAACAAACATTTGCTACGACATCTACGAAGAAAGCAAAATTGACGAATACCCAAGTTGGAGGGTTAGGCCTTCTGATATAAGGTATAACTTATTGTTGTTTGTTAGAATACCAAAAAAACATTTACATCCCACCCTCACTGAAAATATTTACCTGTGGAAACCTCTGAAAATATTTTTTTTTTAACTATACAATGCCTTGTCGCATTTCCGACGGCTTGTGGCCACGTCCAATGAGGTTTCCAAAGATATGACAATAGAAATCATCGGACCATCGATGAGAACTCATCGCAAATTCGACCCCATCCCTTCTATTTTCAAACAACCTACGGCCTCGTCCGACGAGGTCACCATAGATCTGACAAGCGAGACTGTCGGACAACCGATGAGCAAGTGTCAAAAATTCGACAAACCATTCCTCTAATTCGACGACATAATCCCAATTTTTTACAAAAGAACTATCTGACATTTGACAAGGAGAAGTTGGATTTTCAACGAGGATAAATCGGATTTTCGACGAGGAGAAGTCGGAGTTTCGACGAGTAGTTGTCGGACATTCGACAACTTAGTGGTGAAAGCTATTCAGCTTACTACGTTGAAAAATCAACGAGTATTGGCTTGTCATCAAATATTCGACATTATGCCACCAACGACAAAAAAATTGAGGTTGTCGAATAACCAACAGGGTATTGTCGAATTTCAGACATGGCAGTCGTCGGATTTCGGGCTCAAATTCTGTTGTGTTTTATAAATTGATTAATAGGGACAAGGTGGCAATCCTTTTAGAAGGAGGATGGACATGTGTCGTTGGTCCAGTCCTCTCCTTACGACCTGCTACATGTCGTCATATTTTCCTTCTATCTAAAGACCACCCAATCTAGGGTACTAGTTTGGTATGGTTGGTAGAAATAATGAAGTAACATTTTTTTAAATGAAAAGTAGTAAGAGAAAGGAATAAAATATTGTCTACAATCGGTTGAGATAATCTCATTTGTGTAATGGTTGGAAATATCTTGTCTCACCCTTAAACACTTACAAGAGTGATATTATTGCTAACATCAATTAAGGCACAAAAAAGAGCAAACATTTCACAAACAAGATTTGAATTTGAGTGAGGTGGATAAACAAATTCTCATTTTAATCACATAAGCTAAGATGCAATTAACATGATTATAAAGAAAGTTATTTTATATTGTCCAAAATTAATATCATACAAATAGATGCTTTACTACCATGGAAAATATTAATATGAAAATTGAAAATATGAGATACTCTCGTCATGTTCTCTAAATCTTAATAAAAAAATAAAAACAAAAATTATCACACAATGTTTACTCTAATATAAACCATTTTACTAATTAAATATTCATTAATTAAAATACCTAATTTTCTTAAGAAATGACCTAAATATGTTACATTTTAAGACTTTCTAGAATCACAACACCATAATCTTATCTCAAAGGATTTAAGTAATTGTAATATGGAATGGAGATCTTACTCTATGGGCTACCCCTATATTAGATTAAGCCTTGTTACCATGATTAATCTTAAAATATTTTTGTAATTTTGCAAATTGTATTGCTAGAGAATGAAAGTTTTGATTTCAATACTCAATATTACAAATCCTATATCAATAAATAATAAAAATATATACATTATAATTTTATTTAAAATATTAAATATATTTTTTATATCTTCTTTTATTAACTCCACTTATAAAAAGCACAATTTAACCAAATTCCCAAATACATAAAGATTCCCAAACTTTTCCATTAACTCTACTTATAAAAAGCACAATTTAACTAAAAATATTATAAATTTATTTTCTTTATACTTTATGTTGTTTCCTTTTTATGCTTTATATTGTTTCCTTTATACTTTTTGTTGTTTTCTTTTTAAGCTTTTATATTACTTTAAGGATTTTTGTTTTAAGCTTTATGTTGTTAATATTGCTTTTCTCTTTAAGCATTTTCAGAGTTGGTTTTTGCCATTATTGCTTTTGGCTGCTTCTTGGGTTTGGAGGAATTCTCTTGTTGCAAATTTATGTTGCTCGTATTGTTTCTTTTTTCCGATTCCGGGTTCACTTCCTGTCTTCGACCGCGGTTGGTATTCTTTTCTGGGTTGGTGAATTTCTCAGGATTTGTGCGACCAGCGTGGAGCATTGATCAGTCGCCAGTTATTTGCATAGGTATGTATGTTTTCCTCTCTATTTGCATAGGTATGTATGTATGTTTTCCTCGCTATTTGCATAGGTATGTATGTATGTTTTCCTCGCTACTGCTGTTATTTCTTTAAGCAGGTTTCCAGGTTTCCAGATTTATGGATTCCTCTGGTTTTTGCAGGTCTGGGTATGGCGGCATTTGGCTAACTTGGTCGCATTTCCATGTTGCAGTTTCCTTCTAGTCGTCGTGTCGTCCTAGTTTCTTGATTGGGGTCGATTGCCTCATCATCTGAATTTGAGGAGGATTTCTAGATGCATGTTTCCTGCATCACTATTTGACTTGGCAAATACACTCAAGGATTGAATTGGGACTCGAGAGAACCAGCGACGCAGGCGGCAATCATAATCTTCTTTTAAAACGACCACTCGCATCATGCTTTGCTTGGCCGCAACTTATCCACTGTATTATATCTACTACACCAAGGGCATCAAGCATTTCCGCTTTCTGGCATTTCTGGATTTTTGGCATTTCTGCAATCTGCAATTTTTGGCATTTTCGCATTCTGCAATTTTTGGCATTTCCACATTCTGCAATTTCTGACAGGCATTTCTGCAATATTTCTGGCAAGCATTTAGGCTTCTGCAATTTCTTGCATTTCTACAACTTCTCCTCTTTCCATGTCCATGGAAATTTTGATTGGTCGTCTTTTCATTTCAGTTACATTGATGTTTATGGTTTTATTTCGTTTTGTGCTTTCTAGATGGATCGGATCAAGGTGTATGTGATGTGGAGTATGCAATGGTGTTTTATTGTTTCGTTTGATACCCCATATTTCCATCAGAGATAGAAACA
>LPNX010402843.1:917-41911 GCA_001517045.1 Pseudotsuga menziesii | reverse complement strand
GAGAGGGAGGAGGCAGAGGTGGAGGGAGGATGGAGGGGAGAGGGAGGGATGGAGGAGGAGGAGTGGGGGAGGGAAGAGGAGGAAGAGGTGGAGGGAGGGTGGAGGAAGAGGGAGGGAGGGTGGACCTCACCTTAGTGATCACCTTCACCCTAGTTTGGATGAGATTCTTTAAGATATTAAGCTTCTTTCATATTCTCTTCACTATTTTCTTTATATGTTGTTGAACACAAATAAATACATTGATTACATTTCTTTCTTTTTGCTTGGGTTAATTTTCACAAAACAAAATATGAAAAAATGGCACGTAATATGAAAAATATCCGTAGATAATTGTGTTCCTTAGTATGATACCAATCACAGATGTTTTCGTCACATAAAAGGTTGTTTTAGACATGGATGGAGTAGGATTGTCATGGAACTGAGTGTACAACGCTCAAATAAATTCATCACATATTATTTGGTAATTTCTCACTTATTTCTATTCCCACAAATTGTTACAACACACATGCAATGCTGGTTATACTAGTTTTGATGACGTCCACTGCCATTTCACGTCGGGGAATGAATTTGCAACACACATAATATCAAAGAGATGAGAGGACATATACAATTAAGATGCAGGTACATAAATTGGGTTATGTATTTTAATGATGGTTTGCTCCAAACTAGATGTTAAAATGGCTCCCCAATTGAAAATGTGGCCAATTGTGACTATTGTGTGCATTGTTAAGACCCAAGATTCACGCATGGTGGATACATCATTTTCTCCATATAACCAGAAATCAACATGGAGACTATCTAATATGAAGTGTGAGGGAACTAAGTATGATACAACCATTTTATTTGGATTTGAATCTTTTTCTCTTCACCCATAATTTTTTAAAACATTCATTCACATCTAGTGGCCATGCCTCACGATTTTCCTCTGTCATACCGATGCTCACGCCTGGGAACTTAAAGTAATGGTATATGTGAGAATAAAGGAAGGAAGAGATTGTTTTGGATCCTCCCTAATTCATGACAATATTTTTCTCTGTTTCCACTCTGGGAAGTATCCAATAAATTACATCAGCGCAAGGAAACACCTCCGGCCTAATTTTAACTCGATAGAGCTATGATCTCCTCACATTCTTGTATACATCATTTTATTCTTTTCGAATAAGTAGATAGTTATAATTATTGAATAGACCATATATATCACTACACTTGTAAATTGGTGTCACTTTGGTGGTGTTATCAATGTGTCTATACCACATAGCTACCTTCTTGCTTTCTTCTTCATCATTAGAGGTTCTTTCCAAGATGAGTTCCCCTATGCACCTGGTTCACTTGTAAGCCATGTTGATTTCCTTCATTTCAATCAAATCATCATCTGAACTCTTTAATGAAATTAATACATATATCATTATTTCCATGAGGAAATAACATTATTTCAATCCAATGTTGAGAGAGGTTTTGGGGGATTTCTTTGTATGAATAGATTGGTCACCATGGTTTCAAGAATTCTTTGAGCATTATTTCTATGAGCCATGTGAATGATTTTAGGTGATTCCAGTTATTATTAGGTAGGGATTTTATTGAGTCATTTCGTGTCCCAAGCAAAAGAATTGATTGACACAACAGTTATGGTAGCATGAATAATTAAATATAGTGTTACCAAAACCATAAATCCCAATATGATAATAACTAGGAGGAGTGAGAAATGGCTTTCGTTATAGTGGATGAGGTTCAAAGGAATGATTCTACATTTATTAGGAGCATATCCATTTCTCCTTTCATATTTTGTAGTTGTAGGTACCAATGCCAAGCTTCTCGACTGCCACGTAAGGGCCAAGCCATAATTATTGAAACTTTGTATTCCTTCCTTTCTATGAGCCATGTGAATGATTTTAGGTGATTCCAGTTATTATTAGGTAGGGATTTTATTGATTCAGTTGGTGTCCCAAGCAGAAGAATTGATTGACACAACAGTTATGGTAGCATGAATAATTAAATATAGTGTTACCAAAACCCTAAATCCCAATATGATAATAACTAGGAGGAGTAAGAAACGGCTTTCGTTACAATGGATGAGGTTCAAAGGAATGATTCCCCATTTATTAGGAGCATATCCATCTCTCCTTTTATATTTTGTAGTTGTAGTTACCAATGCCAAGCTTCTCGACTGCCACATAAGGACGAAGCCATAATTATTGAAACTTTGTATTCATGCCTTTCTCTTCATGAGGCTAATACCATTTAAGAACCAAATTATCGATTTTGAAATATTTATTTCCACTCGATTTATTAACATACTGCTTCTTGATTGTTTTTTGATGTACTATGAATTTGCTTCTCACCTTGCCTCTTTCCTCTTGCAATTTCAACAACGTGTTTATCCTACTTTGAACAATATGACCCTCATGTCCTCTAGATGCTTAGGAAAACTAAAGAAAAGAGAAAAAAACAGTGGGGGGAATAATGACTTCCTTTTTGCAGATAAGGAAGTAATTCGAAGTTCCTAATGATTATTTTGGGGTAGCCCTATCGATCGAGATAATGATAGGGAGAGCATTGTGTTATTTTTGTTGGTGGTCAGCTACTATTCTTTTTAGGATCCAAATCAATTTTTTTGTGTGGATTCACCTACCTTGTTTTCCCTAAGAATATTAGTTTGATGCATAATGCATATTAATTCCTTTATCTAGAGAAAAATAATTTTATTTTTTGAAGAAAAGTATCTTGAGTAATCAAATACAAGAGACAATGGAACCCATAACTTTGTAATTACATGCTCCTCTAGAAATTGAACAACAATGTGTTTTTTAAGTTTGGTTAAGGACACAACTTCAGTTTATATTCTAATGTAATATGTAGAGGTTAATGTTAGGATATTTAGACACTTAGGATTTAGTTAAGATCAACTTGTTAGACCGTATATTTAGGAAAAGTGTGTTTCTTTAGTATGCAATTGTGCATCGTAATCCAATTGTCATGATATGTTCTAAATATAGAGTGATATGACAATTCATCCTCTTCGTGATCTCAATGGCCATTGATACATGGATTATCACCTCATTGATCCATGATATATATTTAAAGAGAATAGAGTGTCATTTGCTTGATGATTGATTGTGAGAAACTCATTGTAACATTTTTGTTTATTTTGCATAGTAATATTTCCTCAACTAGCTATTTGGATGTGGTCATGGTCTGTTTCCATTTTTTAGGGTTTTAACCACGTAAAAACATTGGTGTATTGATCTATAATACATTTGTGTGAATCGCTTTTCAAGGTGTTTTATTTTTTGGAAATATCTTGTATTTGTCAAACATGGTATCAAAGCTATTATGAAGTTCTTTCATTGGTGATTGAAATCTTGAACTGGTGTTTCCATATGCATGAAAGGATTTATGGTTTTTTATTTTTCTATGGATTCTATGAAATATGTGTTCCATTGCATCTAGAGCAATGCTTTCAGTTAGAGACATGTTTTTATTTTTTTGAAAAGGTTTCTATTTTCATAAGATACGACCATTTTACAATATCCAAATCTATACTATTTATGATTACGCAGTAAAAAAAATTCTCACATTCTTTTAGATTTTAGTATGTTTTTTATTTTATTTCTGGTTTGTTACCTTTTCAATTTGTGTGTTCTGTTTGCCACACAATCTATGCAAACTTAGAAAGTTAGAACCAGAGTGGGAAGGTTTCTTTTTACTGAATATGGTATTTTGCATGCGTTTTGTGTGAACTTGTTAAACCAAAAATAGTGGGGAAGACTACATTTTCTTGGTACACTAACAAATGGCTAACCCCAAATCAAATAAATTTCCATTTGAAATTTTTATTTTTTGTTTTTGTGTGGTTGTGTATTGTCTTGCAAGATAAAAAGTAGGGTTTTGGTGTAAGCACACACTCGAAGGCCGGAGAGTAAAAATAAAAAGAAGGGAAAATAACACTTACTTCTGTCCAACTTTTACATATCTTTTGTATTATCTCACTTGGTAAAAAGTTGCTTTATTAAATAATAGGTCTTGGGTTCAAGTCTTTTGTTTTTGTAGTTATTAAATAATAGGTCTTGGGTTCAAGTCTTATTATTTTGAAGTTGTTTGTGACTTCCTCCACCATGAAATATGTTCTCACCATACACGAATCTAATCGCAGGTCGCTGAACATTGTGCTTGCTCCTTTGGCCTTGAAAGCCGAATTGCATTCAAACAATACAAAATTCATATTTGAACACACTACAGTAGGAATTGTTCGACCTAATATTCGAACACAGTAGAATAGATGTTGACCTAATACAAAAAACATCTCTATCCTAGTACTTTGTTTTATAGCTGAAGAGAAACAAAAATAACTTGAAATCGAATATGAATTCCATTGATCTAATTCTTACCCTTATGGAGTTGAGCAGTTAATGATGGGGCAGTGAATTGTATTTGTGGGCTACCAATTGAAGCTGGAGATGACGGTGTTTTTTGCAATTGAAGTTGAAGGTGAAGCTGGCATTGTTTCGGTGCTCCACGCTCTTGTAGATGTCGTTGCACCCACAAATATTATTGAGATATTTACTGTACATATCCATATTCAGAGCAAGTCTTAATGTTTTTTATTAGGCATAATGTGTGTCCTTTAGCCAACATGTGTAGACATTTACTTGATCGACTAGGAACTCCAAATACTCTTGAAAATTTGGGAGGACCCGCTCAAAACTCCATAAAACCAACTAAAGAGATGTGATGCTACCAAATAAACCATGCAGTCATGACCTGAATATTGATTAACACCAATTAAGCTCTCGGTGTCAACAATTTGGTAGCCTAGCCATTAAGCTCAATGTTGACCTTTTATAATTGTTTCTTGTTGCCTTGGTTCATCACACTATTCACCCTACATCTTTTCATTTACCCGAAAACAAGTTTACTTAAAAAACCTATTTATATGACTAGTATGAAAGCTAGAGCATTGAGAATGACTTTGGGAAAGCTATTATTTATTGTCTATTGTTTAGGATGGCCCAAAATTTACTAGTGAAGCATGCAGATGTAATATTGATAATAGAGAATTTGGTCTTTTGTTTGCTACATATCTAAAGAAAATGTCGAAAATACAATGGACACATTCTCATTATTCAACCATGATGAGTGAGTGAGAAAACTAACCTTTCTATAGGTTGTAGCTCAACTTCTACATAATTTCTAGCCATTTAATAAAATAATGATTAAAACAATAACTACAATGCAAGGTACAGAGACCCACTTTTCACTCGAGGAATAAATAAATAAATTTATTTAACTTCCTTAACAAACACCCAAAAAGTGTTTTGATCCATTTTATCTTCTAAAGTATATCAGAATTGAACTAAAATTGTTTCTTATGTTTATTGTTTAGAAAGGAGTTCAATTCATTTTTTAATTGATTGAAGAGGGTTTGCTCTATTCATTTTTTTCTTCGAGGCCGTTTTTTAGGTATTCCTAAACAAATGGACAAGGCTTATCTTGCATGAATTTGGAGATGATCAATGTGTAGTTATGTGCCATGGATCACTCTTGGAGGATTTAAACTCTCTACTTGAACCCAAGGAGATTCAACATCTAAAACAGTGAAGTCAAAGTTAGTTCTCTTCCTTATTCCCTTTTTATTTCTAGAACAAGGGTTTTTTGCTCTCTTTCTTTTCTAGCACAAGGGTTTCTAGCTCATTAAAGGAATTATTGGTTAATTAAGCTTAGTTAGTTGTCTCTTTTACCTCATTTAATTTGTTAGTAAAACATTATCTAAACCCCGATTGAAGTACCCTAATCACCTACAAGGTAAGATCTTAAAGTCCTAATTAATTTGGTGGCTTTCCCTCTCATTTTCAACCTCTTTTGTTTGCATAAAATTTTGGAAAACCTACAAATCATGTTTTTATTGGGCACTTTGTCCCTTTTTGAGTTAATTTTCAGTGTTAGCTCTCCCTTTCCCCTCTTAAACCTAATGTTTACCTCGTCTGATCAGTCAAGCATGCTTGCGTTGCATTCATCCTCTCGAATTTTGTTTTGGATTATGTACTACTTTTACCTTATTGGCCACCTTACTATCTTGGGTAGGCCCCTACCCATTCAGAGAGCGATTGCTTCTCTCTGTAACGGTAGAGTCTTCGAAATATCGAGCCCTATATTAATCCATCAAATCAATTTCATTTGGAGAGATGAAAAACTTCAACTCATATAGGGTTTCATGGAGATCTTTAGTTCCAAAGTTGGGAGTCAGGATCTCTTAATTCAAGTCATTGTTTCCCAAGGAAGCTAAAGATCAATCGTTGGGTGAGAGCCAAGATCATTAAATAACATCTTTATAACAAAATGAATACAAGGAAGCATTGGCTTCACTCACTTTTCTCAATATTACAGTATCATGAAGTCTACGCTTCTTGGCTTGGTGCTTGTTCCTTGCAGCTGGCATTGTGTTTCTTAACTTATCTTACTAAATGGTGGAAGAGAATACAAGATCACAACAACGAGCATGAACAATCTCTTGGATTAGTTTTTCTTTCATTGAAAACAATAATATTTTGAGTTGAAAGGTGTATTTCGATATTGAAAGCATCCTTTGAACTTGTATTTGTAACCTACTTTAAATGCAAGATTATTTTCTTGAATAATGATTAACAATTTCTTGTATGGTGTTTGTGGAAGCACAGATTTGGAAAAATGACCCCAAAGAAGGGAAGCATGTATATTTAACAAAGAAGCTAAAAAACCTTCAACATATGAATATAATCAAGATTTCAATCACACATATATTGGCATTCCATTTGATTAGACATTTGACAATGTTTTCGAAACATATAAGCGAGCATATCCATCACCGGAATTTCCTTTTGACACACTTTCGAAGGAAACAATTGATTCCATCCATATGAACTACAAGGTACAGCTGACTTGGCTATGCATAATTGAAACCTGACCATAGGTTGTTCTCCCCTATTCATATGTGGTGTAGTGGTTCATTAAAAGGGAAAACACCAAGGAAATGAACATATATTTGGATAATTGGACAAGGATTGAGTAAAATGCCCTGTGCACTCTCAAGACCATTTACAAGATTCCATCCCTTGAGATAATGTTGGACACATAATTTTTGTAGGGATTTTCCTACAAACATGACTTAGTGAAAGTAATAAAGAGTTGGTGGAAAGAGGGAACATTTTGGAAACATCCATGAATTTTTTATTCAACCTCTCACTATCCAACTCTAACTTGCAAGAGCCTCCGAGGAATGTGGTCATGCTGGAAATCATTTTATATGGAAGAAAGGCCTACTCTTAGCTACACGAGTTTTGGTTTCCCTTGGCACATTAAGTGTTGAACAAGGGGGGATGCATTTAACTAGGAAGAAATGAAATTTTGTCAATCAATTTGAACATGTATGCCAAAAAAAATTCAGAGAACCTATATTCAAAATCCCATGTATCTCACATGGAAGCATTTTTATTGGATGCAGTCTGTGCCATAAGTTCCTTCACATATATGGGTGATATCTAGAATCCTTCTCTTCCACCTCTTTCGATTCACTATCATGAGTTGTGAAGATATAAGTATTCAGAGGATTATGAATTTATCCATGTGGTTTTCTTAGCTCCTCTTTGTGAGCTTGTCTTTGAGAAACTTTTCCCGATATTCTTTGAGAAATTCGTGGGTGTGCTAAAACTAGTCAAAGATTAGTAACCAAAACATGTCCGAAATTAGATATTGTCTATGGGAAAACTTCAGCTCCTCGTATCTTTTGTAAGCGCATTATGGATATATTAGTTCTAATGGAGGTAGCTTATCAGGTGGCCAAATTTGGAGATAATTACAAATTAAAAGAGTACATCACTATTACGGTTTATACTGTAAAATATTTTTTGTCAATATTGGTAGAAGCCAACAAAATTGACTTCCACAAATTAAATTCTAGTGCTTTTCAACTCTACAATCTATTGAAAAGTGATTTTTTACCATTCAAGCAACAAGGCCTAAATTGGCCATGCTTCCATCAATGTTATCTAGAAGAAGAATTTTAAAAGAGAGCCCTTGATTTTCATTCTATCTAAATATGAAAGCATGAGGCCATAGATAGAGAGCCAATAAAAATTCGTTAAGATCTGTCCTAGAAGTTCTAGGGACATCTTATCTGATATAGTCATCTACAATGGTAGTGGAGGTACAAGTACATCAGACCAGAATCTTGTAATTCATAAAAGGCAACAAGATGGAAGAGTATGGCAGGAAATATGAAAAAAATGAATTACTAAAGCTATCACCATAGTAACAAAGAAAAATGATGCATCTTCCCACTAGACATAGTATGCAAAAACTAGAGAAGAGCCTAGACCAAAAAATTAATGGATAGGGGCGTTACAATAAGACTTCACCAATGTCTAGGGAGGGTGAGCATACAAACATTGGTGTCACTAGTAGAATGCATCTATCATAGATTTATGTTCATAGATATATGGATGTAATCAACAATATTTTGATAATATTGCAGTTAATTTAAATTTAAAAATCTTAATTAGCATTTAAGAAAATTGAAATGTGATCAATGCAAACGTAATTTAATAATAATTTCATGATATAATACATGGACAATACATAATTTTTTGGTTTTAACCGTAATTAAAAATATAAAGTCAAAATTTGAGTTAATATAAATAAAGTTATTAAATATTGATATTAATTAATTAATGTTACTTTTTTTAAGCTGGAACACAATATATTAATTATGATAATATTAATTATGATACAAAAAGGAGACATTATGATAATATTAATTATGATAATATTAATAATGATAAAAAAGAAGATTACATTAAGACCCGACCAACTGAAATATCCAAGCTTGACCAGCTTCTCTTCGGAGGATTTATCCTTTCCATTCCCCATCTTCCCATACTCATACTTTTTCCTTGAGACGCTACCCAAAACCCACCCACATACTAGCTTTTCTCAGACCATAGACACTCCCACAATTTCTAATGATTCCCAACCATCTGGTAGCTGCATGTAAACAAACCCTGAGTGGTGGGAACCTTTTTCATCGCCCCTTCCCAAAAACGATAGTGATCATGGATGTACAAATTAATACCCAACATAGACATTTTAACAAACATAACATGATCCAACATAGATGTAACAGAGAGAAAGTTGGTTTTGACCATAGATTGATCCCCCCATTTGAACGACATCGGTGATGGATTATCATCTGTAAGTGGAAGACTGACAGAGGAACCTCCTTCCGTTCTCCCTCTAACCCCTTGACAGTGTCGAACACGCCACTGCTGAGCCATCATAACCCAAAGAAAAGAATACCCAGAGCAGAAAGAAACACAGAGCAGAGAATTCGGAATGGCCTACGAAGAAAGACAACCATGGTTGAAATCAAATATGATAATACATCCATCCTCGAGAGATGAATTTATAGCCCTTCCCCTCCACTGGGTCATGTATCTTGCCCTCATCCTTTCCGAATTTTGTTTCCACTTCACACCATTACGAACGCCAACCTTACAGATCAAGAACTCTTTAACCATTTCCAGATCTATCTTTCCATGTGATAGATTATCCATCGTATCCCCCACTAAAGGCCACCTTGTACGGGGTTCTATGCTTTTGGTAGTCCAGAAGCAAAAACTCAATTTTACCCCACCGGTATGTCCAAATCCTGGGCAATCTTTGCACACCTGTCCGTACTCAACCATCACAACCGAAGGCAGTATTCCAGGCGTCTCTAGCAAACAATGTCGTTCTTCCATCTCTAACCTCCTAGAAGTTGTGACTTTGAATGAGGCTTCGGTTTTCCTGAGCAAATTTCTAGATGTTGGACCTCGAGATATTTTCTCCAAATATGATCAGCAACTATTTTGGCCACTGAGATGCATATTTCGTATGCCATAGCTTAGCCCATGGTTCATCCTCATGGGTTATCATTTTCCACCAAATTTTGGCTCCCAATTCTCTATTTATGTCCAATGGATCACGCAGACCTAAATGCCCAACATCTTTGAGTTTACATCTTGTTTTCCAGTCCACCAGAGGCCACTTTCTATGTCCATCATTACCTCCCCACAAAAATTTCTTTTGGATATTCCTTATCTATTTTATCACAAGGTTTGGAGCAGCCAGGACGGAGAATAGATAGAGTGGCATAGCTTGAAGGACAAACTTGACTAGAATAAGATGGCTAGGGAAGTTAAGGGCTCTAAAATTCCAATCACTGAGCTTCTGTTTAATCTTGTCCAGAAGATCCTTCCATGAAATTTTCCTGATAGTAGATTCTACTAATGGTGCTCCCAAGTACTTGGAGGGGAGCACTCCTTCAGAGAATTCCAAGATCTTGAGGATATTCCTTTTGGTGATATTCGAGGTATTGAAGAAGTAAAATTGGGACTTGTCCTTATTGACTTCGAGTCCACTGGCCTCCATGAAAGTATCCAATCCTTATTTTATGCCACGCGACTCCTAAATAGAAGAAGGTCCCATGAGCATCATGTCATCCAAAAACTGTTGATGAGTTTGTGGTTCTAGGTCTGCACTTAGGGAGAGCCCTCTTATCTTATTTTCAATCCGTAATTTCTTGAGCATTCGACCTAATCACTCCGCTGCAATGATGAATAGAAAGGGTGATAATGGGTCACCTTGTCTAATTCTTCTGGACACCTGAAAGGGATAGGAAGGAGTCACATTAACCAGAATATAGAAGAAGTTTGATGAAACTAATTTCATAACCCAATCGTTCCAATGGTCAGAGAACCCGAAGGCTCGGAGAACACCTACTAAGAAATTCTAGTTCAGTTTATCATAATCTTTCGATAAATCCAATTTCAGAAGCATACCTTGAAATTTCCCGTTTTTGACCGAATGAATAGTTTCATGGACTAAGATTATTCCATCCAGAATCTGTCGTCCCTCCACGAATCTTGCTTGTTCAGGAGAAATGAGGAAGGGAAGCAAGGGCCTAAACCTATTTTGTATGACTTTAGAAATAATTTTATAAATGACATTACATAGAGAAATCGGTCTTAGCTTACCAGGGTCTTCTATTCCATTTTCTTTGGGAATAAGCACCAGGAAAGTGGCATTAAGAGATTTCAACATATTACCAGTCCTCCTCAAGTCCTCCACCAAAGCCCAAAATTCCTCTTTCAACCAGTCCTAGCAGGCTTGAAATAAGTTGGTGGTGAAACCGTCAAGTCTTGGGGATTTGTCATTCGCCATTTGTTTGATACCAACTTCCACTTCTTCTAGCTCAATAGGTTTCATAAGCATGAGGTTATGCTCTTCCATAATAACTTTTGGAATGTGCTGAAACACCTTTCACTGGGAATCTTCCCTATCCCAGTCTGGTTCTTCAAGGAGTTTGGAAAAAAAGGAATTCATAGTGATTTCCAGATCCGCCTGAGTCTCGACGATGTTTCCTTCCTCATTTTTCATTCTTGTCATGCGGTTTCCCTGGCAATGTTGTATTGCAACTTTGTGAAAGAAGCTAGTATTTCCTTCACCTTCTTGGAGCCACTTAACCATGGATTTCTTATTGTATAAAACCTCTTCATGTTTTTCTCTTAAACTGAATTCTTGAATCAACAGTTTTTCTTGGGCATGAATCTCATACGAGAAACCGCTCTGCATACCTTGGATTTGAACCTCTTTGATTTTGCTATCTAGCTCCTGTTTAGATTGGAAGATGTTACCGAAGGAGTCCTTATTCCATTGCTTGATCTTGGATTTTAAGAGTTTAAGTTTTTTTTGAAACTGGTACATCTGCGTTCCTCTAATGGTTGGCATTGCCTCCCACCATTCTTTAAGTTTCTCTGGAAAATCAACCTAAACAAGCTAGAATTTCCCAAAACGGAAGGTTCTCCTTAGGTTAACCCCAACGTTTTCCCATTCCAAGCTAACAGGCCAATGATCAAAGCCACCTGATGTAAGCACTACGGCCCTAATATTTGCCCTAGTCATCATGATGGATTTAGAAACCAAGAAGCGGTAGGTTATTCCTCTATCTCCACTTCTTTTATTATTCCAAGTAAAGCTACCATTGGTTGTTCTGACATCGACCAATTCTAGGTTATCTATAACTTCATTAAAATATTCACTATTGGAATTTAAATGATGTATCCCACCTTTCTTTTCATCAAGATTCTTGACTAGGTTGAATTCCCCTCCAAGAATCCAGGGTTTTCCTTTTGAAGACCATTTGAGCCTCCCTCATGACTCCAAAAAATTTCTTTTTTGTTCTTCTCGAGGCGGGCCGTAAACATTGGTCATAAACCCCCTAGTGTAGGTGCCTAAAATCTGGAAAGCCGCTAAGAAAGAGAAATGAGTAGCAGAAAAGCCATAGAGGGAGACCATTCTTGGGTTCCACAAAATCCCTATACCTCTTGCCGCCCCTTTCTCATCCACCACAATAGCTTCACTACCCATCCACACTTTACTCCCTATAGTTTTTAATTCCGCTTCTGAGCATTTAGTTTCCTGTAGGAAGATAATGCTTCGTTTTCCCATCTCAATCCTTCTTTTGAGAAGACGAATGTTCAAGGTACTGTTACATCCTCTTATGTTCCAGGATGTGATCTGCATTGGAAACTATTTGGTTGCAGCGGAGAGGCCCGCATCTATGGTGGGATACTGTCCAAAAGCTACAAGTTTAGCACCACGATCTGGATTCTTTGCACATTGCTATGCCTTCCTCATTTTTCTTTTTTCCCCTTCTTTTTACCATCTAGGTCCTTGAGGGATTCTGCTGCTAATCCAAGAAACTTCATAGCCTTTGCCTAGATTATTGTATTTTCCAACAACGTGACTTGTTGAAAAGGAATCTGTTCTAGTACCTTTTTAGAACATGCCGCTTCCAATCCATCCAAGTCAATATCTCCTATCTCCATTTCTTCTCCATCTGTTTCAAGAACCATATATAGTACTAATGTTATTAAATTCAAATTTAATATGATTAATTATAATATCTAAAATCATAATTCCTATTAATTTTGAACTTATTTAAGTTGAAATTAATTTAAATTTAATACACACAAATTATTAAATTCTAAATTGAAATTTAATTTTAATTATAAGTTTAAATTTTATTTACATAATTAAATTTTATTTAAATTTAATATAAAGAATGATTAAATTATATATTTACATATATTAAATTAAAAAACAAAACTAATAATATAGGAAAAAGAACATTATAAATAAATAATATAACATAATACCCATTTCATATTATTTTTATTAAAAGATATCTTTCATATAATTTGGAATTTGAAAGCCGTGACAAAATTTTGTCACATAAAATTATTTGGGAAAGAAGTTATTGTTAATCCTTGAGATCTACTCGAAGTAGCATTAATCACAATATTTAAAGATAAGATGTCGAGGGGTGTTGATTTTCCGATGTACCAAAACCTCCCTTTTTCCTTGGAAGCAATACTGTAATTGGGTGGCTAGGCACATTTCTTTCTAGCCACCCAGTTTTCATTGCTAAGCAATCCACGACTATGCTAACATTTGTAGTTGTTCGTGACTTCCGCCACCATGAAATCTATTCTCACCATACATGAATATAATCGCAGGTCATTCAATGAACATGATGCTTGCTCGTTTGGCCTTGAAATCCGAATTGCATTTAAACGCCACAAAATTCATATTCGAACACAGTACAATAGGCGTTGTTCGACCTAATACTCGAACATAGTAGAATAGATGTTGATCTAATATATATATATATATATATATATATCCTAGTACTTTGTTTCATAGCCGAAGAGAAGCAAAAATAACTTAAACTCGAATATGAATACCATTGATCTAATTCTTACCCTTGTGGAGTTGAGCATTTAACGACGGAGCAATGAATTGTATTTGTGGGCTGCCAATTGAAGCTGAAGATGACGGTGTTTTTTCCAATTGAAGTTGAAGGTGAAGCTGACAGTGTTTCGTTGCTCCATGCTCTTGTAGATGTCGTTGCATCCACAAAGATTATTGAGATATTTACTGTACAGATCCATATTAAGAGCAAGTCTTAATGTTTTTTATTAGGCATAATAGATGAAAGGTTAAGAGTGATCAAAATTGATCGAAATGCCAGGTAACCTGTATTGTGAGCCCACAACAAGTATTTTCCTTGAGATTTTGTGCATTAATTGAACACAGAATCAATGCTTTCACTTGTCAAATAGGTTTTTTAGGTGGAACGAGAAGCTCAACTTTCTTGCATTGCAATTGAAGAGTTCGTATTTTCATAATAGCGCAATGCAACAACCTAGAGGAGACATACTCTTCATGCTGTGATATACATTGCCTCACCTTTCATGCGTGAAATAAACACAAAGAGAGTCAATTGAAGCACCTATGAACGAGCCAGAGGAAACCTCACATAACACGACACTACATAACAGAGCGTTGATAGAGCAACATCAAGTAAAAGTTATCCATGTACAAATATTTTGATCATATTTTAATAAAAATATCAAGAAGATGTTATGTTATTATATAATAAATATTTAATAAGCAATTCCAAAATATTCCAAATCAAAGAGTGGAAAGTACAATAATTTCCCACAAAAGTAGATTCATGGCATTGCTTAATAAAAACATTGATAAGCTTCTCAACACAAAATAGATAGATTGATTACCCAGAAAGACTTATCAGCACGTGAATTTCACAAAATATAGAACTTCATTACTCTCATAGACTTTTTAGCATGAGATTTTAATAAAATAGACCACTGGATCTTCCCAGATTTAAGTATCCCCATATCAGCTTGTCCATACCTACATGTCTCGGTATCTTCCTAGAGCAGAGATCTGTGTATAAATATTCAATGTCCTCTGCTGGTGCAAGAGCTTGCCACCAAGCTTTCATTTTTCAAGTACGAAAGAGATTATCAGGGGACTCAGGATCCCAGAATTCCTCCACCTTTTTAATTCGGCTATTTTGAAGAGCATGGATAAGCGTTGGAATATATTCCCGAATTTCTATACTTGGCTCCTGATTCCAAGCATCTCTAGCAAACAATTTCATTATTCCATCTCTAACCTCCTAGAAGTTGTGACTTTGAATGAGGCTTCGGTTTTCCTGAGCGGATTTCCAGATGCTGGACCCCGAGATATTTTCTCCAAATCTGATCAACAACTATTTTGGCCACTGAGATGCATATTTAGTATGCAATAGCTTAGCCCATGGTTCGTCCTCGTGGGTTATCCTTTTCCACCAAATTTTGGCTCCCATTTCTCTATTTATGTCCAATGGATCACGCAGACCTAAACCCCCAGCATCTTTGGGTTTACATATTGTTTTCTAGTCCACCAGAGGCCACTTTCTATGTCCATCATTACCTCCCCACAAAAAGTTCTTTTGGATATGCCTTATCTATTTTATCACAGACTTTGGAGCAACTAGGACGGAGAATAGATAGAGTGGCATAGCTTGAAGGACAAAATTGAATAGAATAAGATGGTTGGGGAAGTTAAGGGCTCTAAGAGTCCAATGACTGAGCTTCTGTTTAATCTTGTCTAGAAGATCCTTCCATGGAATTTTCCTGATAGTAGATTCTGCTAACGGTGCTCCCAAGTATGTAGAGGGGAGCACTCCTTCAAAGAATTCCAAGATCCTGAGGATATTCCTTTTGGTGATATTCGAGGTATTGAAGAAGTAAACTTGGGACTTGTCCTTATTGACTTCAAGTCCACTGGCCTCCATGAAAGTATCCAATCCTTATTTTATGCCACGAGCGTCCTAAACAGAAGAAGGTCCCATGAGCATTGTGTCATCCAAAAATTGTTGATGAGTTTGTGGTTCCAGGTCTACATTTAGGGAGAGCCCTCTTATCTTATTTTCAATCCGTAATTTCTTGAGCATTCGACCTAATCCCTCCGCTGCAACGATGAACAGAAAGGGTGATAATGGGTCACCCTGTCTAATTCCTCTGGACACCTGAAAGGGATAGGAAGGAGTCTCGTTAACCAGAATATAGAATAAGGTCGATGAAGCTAATTTCATAACCTAATCGATCCAATGGTCAGAGAACCCGAAGGCTCGAAGAACACCTACTAAGAAATTCCAGTTCAGTTTATCATAATCTTTCGATAAATCCAATTTTAGAAGCATACCTTGAAATTTTTCATTTTTGACCGAATGAATGGTTTCATGGACTAAGATTATTCCATCCAGAATTTGTCATCCCTCCACAAATCCTACTTGTTCAGGAGAAATGAGGAAGGGAAGCAAGGGCCTAAGCTTATTGGCTATGACTTTAGAAATAATTTTATAAATGACATTACATAGAGCAATTGGTCTTAGCTTACCAGGGTCTTCCGTTCCATTTTCTTTGGGAATAAGCACTAGGAAAGTGGCATTAAGAGCTTTCAACATATTACCAGTCCTCCTCGAATCCTCCACCAGAGCCCAAAATTCCTCTTTCAACCAATCCCAACAGGCGTGAAAGAAGTTGGTGGTGAAACCGTCAAGTCTCGGGGATTTGTCATTCGCCATTTGTTTGACAGCAACTTCCACTTCTTCTAGCTTAATAGGTTTCATAAGCATGAGGTTATGCTCTTTCATAATAACTTTTGGAATGTGTTGAAACACCTTTCGTTGGGAATCTTCCCTATCCCAGTCTAGTTCTTCAAGGAGTTTGAAAAAAAATGAATTCATAGTGATTTCCAGATCGTCCTGAGTCTCGACGATGTTTCCTTCCTTAGTTTTCATTCTTGTCATGCAGTTTCCCTGGCAATGTTGTATTGCAACTTTGTGAAAGAAGCTATTATTGCCTTCACCTTCTTGGAGCCACTTAACTCTGGATTTCTGATTTCAGAAAACCTCCTCATGTTTGTCTTTTAGACTAAATTCTTGAATCGACAGTTTTTCTTGGGCACGAGTCTCATCTGAGAAACCGTTCTGCATACCTTGGATTTGAACCTCTTTGATTTTTCTATCCAGCTCCTGTTTAGATTGGAATATGTTACCGAAGGAGTCCTTATTCCATTGCTTGATCTTGGATTTTAAGAGTTTAAGTTTTTGTTGAAACTGGTACACCCACGTTCCTCTGATGGTTGGCATGGCCTGCCACCATTTCTTTGCCTTCCTCGCCCCCCCCCCCCCCCCCCCCCCCTTCTTTTTACCATCTGGGTCCTTGAGGGATTCTGCTGCTACTCCAAGAAACTTCATAGACTTTGCCTGGATTATCGTGTTTTCCAACAACGTGACTTGTTGAAAAGGAATCTGTTCTGGTACCTTTTCAGAACATGCCACTTCCAATCCATCCAAGTCAATATCTCCTATCTCCATTTCTTCTCCATCTGTTTCAAGAACCATATATAGTACTAATGTTATTAAGTTTATATAGCACTAATGTTATTAAATTCAAATTTAATATGATTAATTATAATATCTAAAATCATAATTCCTATTAATTTTGAACTTATTTAAGTAGAAATTAATTTAAATTTAATACACACAAATTATTAAATTCTAAATTTAAATTTAATCATAAGTTTAAATTTTATTTCAATAATTTAATTTAATTAAAATTTAATATAAAGAATAATTAAATTATATATTTACATATATTAAATTAAAAAACAAAACTAATAATATAGGAAAAAGAACATTATAAATAAATAATATAACATAATACCCATTTCATATTATTTTTATTAAAAGATATCTGTGATATAATTTGGAATTTGAAAGCTGTGACAAAACTTTGTCATATAAAATTATTTGGGAAATAAGTTATTGTTAATCCATGAGATCTACTCGAAGTAGCATTAGTCACAATATTTAAAGATAAGATGTTGAGGGGTGTTGATTTCCCGATGTACCAAAACCTCCCTTTTTCGTTGGAAGCAATACTGTAATTGGGTGGCTAGGCACATTTCTTTCCAGCCACCCAGTTTTCACCGCCAAGCAATCCACGACTATGCTAACATTCGCAGTTGTTCGTGAATTCCGCCACCATGAAATCTATTCTCACCATACATGAATCTAATCGCAGGTCATTCAATGAACACGATGCTTGATCGTTTGGCCCTGAAATCCGAATTGCATTCAAAGGCCACAAAATTCATATTCGAACACAGTACAGTAGGCGTTGTTCGACATAATACTCGAACATAGTAGAATAGATGTTGACCTAATACTATATATATATATATATATATATATATATATCCTAGTACTTTGTTTCATAGCCGAAGAGAAACAAAAATAACTTAAACTCGAATATGAATTCCATTGATCTAATTCTTACCATTGTGGACTTGAGCAGTTAACGCTGGAGCAGTGAATTGTATTTGTGGGATGCCAATTGAAGCTGAAGACGACGGTGTTTTTTCCAATTGAAGTTGAAGGTGAAGCTGATAATGTTTCGTTGCTCCGCGCTCTTGCAGATGTCGTTGCACCCACAAAAATTATTGAGATATTTACTGTACAGATCCATATTAAGAGCAAGTCTTAATGTTTTTTATTAGGCATAATAGATGAAAGGTTAAGAGTGATCAAAATTGATCGAAAGGCCAGGAAACCTGTAGTGTGAGCTCACAACAAGTATCTTCCTTGATATTTTGTGCATTAATTGAACACAGAATCAATGCTTTCACTTTTCAAACATGTTTTTTAGGTGGAACGAGAAGCTCAACTTTCTTGTGTTGTAATTGAAGAGTTCGTGTTTTCATAATAGCATCAATGCAACAACCTAGAGGAGACATACTCTTCATGCTATGATATACATTGCCTCACCTTTCATGCGTGAAACAAACACAAAGAGAGTCAATTGAAGCACCTATGAACGAGCCAGAGGAAACCTCACATAACAGAGCGTTGATAGAGCAAAATCAAGTAAAAGTTATCCATGTACAAATCTTTTGATCATATTTTAATAAAAATATCAAGAAGATGTTATGTTATTATATAATAAATTGATTACCCTAAAAGACTTATCAGCACGCGATTTTCACAAAATAGAGAATTTGATTACTCTCATAGACATTTTAGCATGAGATTTTAATAAAATAGATCACCAAATGATAATATTTTAATAAAAAAATATTGAAGGTAGAGTATGATTTTGACTTTAGATGAAGATCCTATTGCATCAACACTATTCAACAGTGCAATGCAGACTTGTGAGGCATATATGATTTTTTTCTGATAGCAATTCCTTTTGGAAAGCATGTTAAGTGTGCGACTGCAAATGTCGAAAAAGAACAACAAATCGTTCAATAATAAACTGAAGAATATAATGTTTTCCGCAAAGCATTCCAAGCGATTCAAGTCCCTAGAATGACACATTTATTATCCATTTTGATTCTAACACATTGGAAGTTACTTATTGAAGAACATATTTATGAGAAAATTACAATGTAATTTAGTTTCAAAGAAGGGAATTGTTTTCAACAGTATCTCCACATATTGTACCCTGTGATCTTCATTTTCAACACAACATGCATTATTATGGAAGATTTTGGTTGATCGAGTATCAATCTATCATTTAGTTATTCCAAGATAGCAAATATAATATAATATCGATGATAATAAAAATAAAAGAAAGAAATATCCAGAAGGGAAATTGACAGGTGATATCGACTGGTAGTGCATAGTCATTCTTTGTGATGATTCTGATTCCAGATTCTTATTCTTGGCTTTAGCGAACTCTTGTAGTCTTAGGTCGAACCAATCTTGGATCTTCGGTTTCGTCGGATGCCACAACATATCCTCCTCTTTAGTCACAACGAAGTCGCGTCAACGAAACCATTTGTTGGCGAAAACCCACCAACAAAGCCTTGGCGACAAGGGTTCCCACTCTGTCGACGCCCAACCAGTGCGATCTTCCTGAGCACCGTCCTAGACAAGTTTTATCCTGCCCGACAACACCCGCAGAGCAGATGAAGTCTCACCCAAGATGTTCAAGGGAGAGTTGTGGGAACCAAGTTTCCGGCAATAAGGAGGAGGATCGAGGCATCAACGATTTATCAGCATAACTATCAGATCTAGCAGAGCCATTTATCAGATATCGCAGAATTCATCACAGATCTATTATTATAATCATGGATCTAATAGATTGCATCATTCAACTATTCATCATAACAGTATGGCATTCTTCATTCATAAAACAGAACCATTGTAGTAAATAAAGACAGGAAAAGACATCGCAGCATAGTAAAGGGAAACAAGGACAACAATGATTCAGCTCAATATCCGTCGTATCATATTACTTTCATTGCAACAGATCCAAAACAACAGTCACCTTTCTCCATGGAAAGAGAAAATTCAATCCACAGAGTCGCTTACAAATCACAAAAAGATTCAATCTCTCACTTCAGTCTCATCTCATACACATCTCTTTTCTTGTCTTCTTCTGTATTTCGTATCTATTTCCACTTGCAATTCTAATCTATATATAGGCTTGCGCCTTTACATTCAAGGTCCACTTCTAACTAACTTCCTAACTGATTTAACCATTAATGACCTATATCCACAAAATGTGGTCAATCAATACAAAAATTTGCATAAAATATTCAAAAGCAGTTTGTTTTCCACCTGTTGTGCTATCTTTGACTTGCACAATGTCCTGTGAGCTTGCGCAGCCTCCACGATGCTGCGCAACTCAATTACCCCAAATCCCTGCCAACATCCCATGGTGATCACTTTTTGAAAATCCATCGATTTTGTTGCTTGACGCTGAAAATTTTGATGAGGCAGAATCTGGTACCAACATCTAGCTACGCCTGGGGATGGAGTCCTACCTGAGAGGCTACAAGAACCTACAAACCAAGTTCCTTTCTTGTCCATTTGTACAACCTCTCTCCCTGCAACTCATTTTGCTCATATGGAGAAAAACACTCTTCAACATGAAACCAACCACATAATACAAACCAACCTTTCCTGCAACTGAAAACTGAAAATAGAAGTACCATTGTCCACTATGCTTTGTTTCGATTTCATTCTTGCAAATTGTACCCCTTTTCATGCATGGAGATCGCTTCTGCTCCTTATTGAAAACTGGAAATATTGACACACTAAAAAACATACTGCAACAAACTTAAATTGGAGCTAAATTCTTGCTTGGAAAGATTATTTATATACAGCAACTAATCTAACCATCTCAAGTATTTAATCAAGTAATATCAGATTGCCACTGTAACCATGCCAACAACTGTACCATACACTAAATTTCCTCCACGCCACTAATCGGAAAAAATAAAATTCTAGACAATGGCATATCATCATAAATGGAAGTTCATAGAAATCATGGATGACTATATCTTTTTGTTGTTCAAAAGAAATAATCTATTTTTGTGTATTTTCATCTCCCACTGCTCTGTGGCTTCTCATTTCAACTTCTCGTTCAAGTCTGGAAACTAAGGGCTCAATGATATCTACAGTCTGTTGGTCATAGTTTGGTTAGAAAGAAAACATGCTCAAATGCTACTCCTGTGACTCAGATTCAAAAATATCATATTTTGGATTACTACTAAGGAGTTCCATTCGTGCTGCCATGAACTGTTCCTTGTCATTGTCAAGATAATTATCATGGATAGATTGATCTTTAATAGTGTTTGGAACATCAATTGCATCATAACCAAAACTGCTATAAACATTTGGATCAATGAAAAATGCATCCACAATTTTTCCATAATGGAGAATTTATTCATGTTGATCATCATAAAAATCTTTAAAAGTGCTACTATGCCAAGAAGAAATCTGGAAATTTTTTTGTACCAACATCATAAACTAGTGTGCATGGAGTGGAAGAATGAAAGGAAATTAGTAGATTTAGGTGCTTCAAACAACTCATGGGAAAGGGTGCCAGTGCCCCATGGAGGGAGCCTCAAAATTTTATTTTGTTTTGGCATCCTCAATGGAAGATTGTTGCTCTTCTCTACTAAGAAGGAAGACTACTACTACAAAACTCTAGTCTATGATCCTAACCTTGTTCCTGGTTCAGAGTGGCAAACTATAGATATTAGAGCATTAGGTGATTGCATATGTTGTGTCACAATTCTAGGTTGAATTAATGTTGTCAATCAAATGGTTTTGATTGGGCCTTAAAAGAAAAGGTCAGTGAGAATAGCTGTTCAAAATATATAATTGAATTTTTTTCTAATCTGTAGACCTTTGGTGGGAAGGGGGCAAAGTTATATTCTATTTAGAAGGAATTATTCCAAGATATCATTCAAACTCATCCCAAAATACATGATATGAACTAAAAACAATTGTGCAGCTTCTAATGGAAAAACAGAGAATTGATATTCATAAGCATCAATTTTATTCTTCCATATATATCATTGTGTGGTCAGCAATGTATGGAAGAATCAAAATCATTTGTAGTAAGTATAACTGAACACTATGTAAGAAAGTTGATAATCACTGAATAAAATATAATAGATAATTCACAATTCTTATGGATCTGCACTGTGAGCTTAATGACTATGCTATGTTATAGGTAGCTTGAGGAGCCTAGCTGATTTGATGATAGGTTGGTTTGTTAGTAGCAAAGGCTTATAAACAATCCAACCAAAATATCACTTTAAAGGTAATTGGTTGGTTTGCAACTAAGTCCATTCACATTATGGGGACAAGCATTGTGTTAAGGCATAGGTGGGATATGGATCCCATAAGATTTAATCATAGAGTGGTTGGTTGGTAGTGTAGTCTCATAACAACCTTCCATCATAACATCAGTTTCAAAAATTGATTACCCCGGTCAAGATCATTCCAATGCTTTACTAGTCAATATCCAAGTTCAATAATGCAGTGTGAAAAGTTATTTTTGACATATCATAACAATTAACCCCATTTCCTAAATTTTGGTTTTGTTTTAAATTGTCTACAATTGAGAGTAATAATTTTGCATCCTTAAGTTGTTAGGTGTATTAGGGAACTATTTAAAATGAGTCCTTAACAATTGCAATTTATTTTATATAATAGCCAATTTGTAAGATACAGTGTATTGCACCGTTCTACAAGTCAATGGCATCCTTAGACTGAGGCATTAATTGGTCTAATTATTATAAGTACTAATAAAGGATACATCCAAATAACTGACCTTAAAATTCTAAACACCTCCATATTGGTCACAAAATATTCCTTTGAGGAGATGGCTGCATGTTTTCAGTTGATCTTTGTACATAACAAATCCAATATCTATGTGAAAAGTATTTAAAGATTATAATGGATAATAAATATCGGTTTTATGATGCCACTTGTCCTTGATTGGACTTCAACTGAAATAATTTGTTAGTTTTACAAAGAGAGCTTAAATAGATGGAACCATGGTAGTTGAGCTCGAAAGGTGGTCAATGGCCCAATTCTGAGCAAGATGGAGGAATGTCCGTTGATACTGTCAAGGTTATGAAGTGTTGCATGAGAACGTGAAACCATCAGTCAGTTAAATTTTTAAATGAAGACAATGCTCTTAGTTAGAAAAACATTGTCAAGTTACGAATCTTTAAATGAGAAAAGTGACAAATAAAAGATGGATGCAGTTTTCCCACAAAATCAGAATTCATAATTATATAACTGCAAAATTTTAAGAACTATGAGACCAATAATGTTAGCTAGGATAAGCTTTATTAAGTAATAGAAAAAATTCATGTTGTTAGTAAGGATAAAGTTGTTAAACTGTTGTTTCTTAACAAGTAATTCAACTCATTGTCTAGCCGATATAAATGTGCTTAAACATTCTAAAGGGAGCTTTTTTGAAGGTGAATTTTGTGGTGCTTCTTCAAAGAGTACAGATAAAGTTGTTAAAGTGTTGTTTCTTAACAACTAATTCAACTCATTGTGCAGCCTTAAACATTATGAAGGGAGCTTTTCCGAATGTGAATTTTGTGGTGCTTCTTCAAAGAGTACAATGGCCAATATTTTAGTAAGGAAACTAAAGGTTGGATTTCTTTATATGATTCCTACTTTGAAAAACAAAATGAATAAAACCTACACCTCTGCCTTCTCCTTTATAGACTAGATGCTACAATGAATCTGGACACATGCACAACAATGCCTTAACTAGAAGTATTACACCCTAACCCTAAGTTCCTTCTATTTGACATACACCCTAAATCAACTAATGGGACATACCAATATTTGAAGCATTCCATTCTATTAAACTTTCTATCACCTTTCAAACTTTCTTTATTGTTTTGGATTATTCAAGGCACTTTCATTTATATACACAAACATTTATGAGGACATAATTTTTGCATTTTTATTGCAGAAAGATCATGAAGGAAACTTAAAATTGATTTCTTTCATGGGAAAGAATGTAAAACACAATAGTTGAACCATTTTGAAGTATAAAAACATGGCTTCAAGTTGGATTTATTGATAGCCTATCACATGTGTTTGTTTTAACATAACCACCCTTTTTATAGGAGTTAATAGCTTTCAAAGCCCTGGCAAATGAAAGTGTGTTGGCTACTCAAGTGTCCATTTTTTAACAATGGTTTATGTCCATCAATATACTGATATAAAGAATTAAAATAGATATGAGAGCTGACTTTAAAAATCCAAATGGCATATGAAACCTCAAAAGGTAGATTGACTGATTTTTTAGCAGTCAATTGTCAAAACTTGAAATTGACATATCTCAGAAATGGCTCATCCAAATCACATGAAATTTGGCATTAATAAGCATTGTACTGAGATGAACAAACTCTATAAATTTCATGTCACTCCGTTGCATGGACTTGGATAAATTGACCACCGTAACGTACAGCCAATTTGTATTTATCTCGATATCAGTGCATCCATTTACTCTGATTTTTGGTGTGGAGATGTACTATACTGATGAAAACATGCACACAAAATTTCAGCCAAAACTGATATGTCATTTGGGAGAAAAACTCTATTGTCACCTACAGCCATTTGTCTTTTATCTCAATATTGGTGCATCCATTTACTCTGATTTTTTGTGTGGAGATGTAATATTTTGAAGGGAACAAGCACGCAAAATTTCATCCAAAATTGATTTTTCATTTGGTAGTAAAACTCCTTTTTCACCTACAACCATTTGTCTTTAATTTCAAAAATTGTGCATCAATTTGCTTTGATTTTTGGTAGATATGTTTTTCTTTGTGAATCCGCTGCAATTTCATTCATAACTTTGATCCTTCAAGTTTGACATAGACTTGTTTAGCATGCCATACAACAATAGCTCAGCCCCTGAATTGGATCATTTATGAGCATTTCATTTATCGCTGGTAGGGTTTGCCATAAGCAACTTTACTGCACTTTCTACATGCATCTTCAAGTTCTTTATTGCCCTAATTGCATTGGCCTGTATATAAGACACTAGTCTGCTTGAATGCCACCACTTATATTCTGAGAAACCTTTAGACACATCATGTCATTAATTTGATTCTTGGATTTGCATTTAAAGGGCATATTAGTGATCTTATTTTAGGGACTCCCCCTGTGCTGGAAAAGAACCAGCAAAAAGAGAGAGGAACAATTGTGGTGGTGACAATGGGCAGCATTCCTAAGTTAGCCTTGTGTATTGAAGGAAGATTAAAAGGAGGCCTTACATGATGCACATGAACTAAGACATGGTATACACTACTATGGAGGAAAATCATTCACCTTGGAGAGGTTGCTTAGGGACGTACGTCACACATGGCACATAAATCAAGGTTGATTACATACATTTTCAATGAGTGCTAGCCCAGGAGGTTACCATGTGGACCTTAACCCCAGTCAGATATGAAATTAGGGAACTCCTACCTTGTTGGAGGCACTTCTATGTATCTGGAGGCATATTTCATCTTTGAAAAGGTCTTTTGGGATTAAGAGCATATTGTTTAAGGAAATTCTCTACATATTTTGGAGTAGAGTTCCTTGCATGAAGAGATTCCATGTTGTCTTTGGGGCATCCTCAAACCCTAAGATCAAAGTCAAAATTTACTTTATAAGGGGATTCATTAACAAGATCCACAAGGTAAATGAACCGAGGATTGATAATATTGTATTGTGTATCATGGACATTATTACATGAGGAATTTTGTGGTGCTTCTTCAAAGAGTACAATGCCCAATCTGTTAGTAAGGAAACTGAAGGTTGGATTTCTTTATATGCTTCCTACTTTGAAAAACTAAATGAATAAAACCTACATCTCCGCCTTCTCCTTTATAGACTCGGTGGTACAATGAATCTAGACACATGCACAACAATTCCTTAATTGGAAGTATTACACCCTAACCCTAAGTTCCTTCCATTTGACATACACCCTAAATCAACTAATGGGACATACCAATATTTGAAGCATTCCATTCTATTAAACTTTCTAGCACCTTTCAAACTTTCTTTATTGTTTTGGTTTATTCAAGGCATTTTGTCACCTACATCCATTTGTCTTTTATCTCGATATTGGTGCATCCATTTACTCTGATTTTTGGTGTGGAGATATACTATTTTGAAGGGAATAAGCAAACAAAAGTTCATCCAAATTCAATTTTTCATTTCGTAGAAAAACTCCATTTTCACCTACAGCTATTTGTCTTTAATTTCAAAAAGTATGCATCAATTTGTTCTGATTTTTGGTAGATATGTTTTTCTTTGTGAATCTGTTGCAATTTCGTTCATAACTTTGATACTTCAAGGTTGACATGACCTTGTTTAGCATGTGATACAACAATATCTCATCCCTGAATTGGATCATTTATGAGCATTTCATTTATTGCTGGTACGGTTTGCCATAAGCAACTTTACTGCACTTTATACATACATCTTCAAGTTCTTTATTACCCTAATTGCATTGGCTTGTATATAAGGCACTAGTCTGCTTGAATGCCACCACTTATATACTGAAAAACCTTTAGACACATCATGTCATTAGTTTGATTCTTGGATTTGCATTTAAAGGGCATATTATTGATCTTATTTTAGGGATTCCCCCTGTGCTGAAAAAGAACCAATAAAAAGAGAGAGGAACAATTGTGGTGGTGATATTGGGCATCATTCCTAAATTAGCCTTGTGTATTGAAGAAAATTTAAAGGAGGCCTTACATGATGCACATGACCTAAGACATGGTATACACTACTATGGAGGAAAATCATTCACCTTGGAGAGGTTGCTTAAGGACGTAGGTCACACATGGCACATTAATAAAGGTCGATTACATGCCTTTTCGATGCGTGCTATCCCAGTAAGGTTACCATGTGGAATTTAACCCCAGTCAGATATCAAATTAGGGCACTCCTACTTTGTTGGAGGCACTTCTATGTATCTAGAGGCATATTTCATCTTTGAAAAGGTCTTTTGGGGTTAAGAGCACATTGTTTGAGGAATTTTCTACATATTTTGGAGTAGAGTGCCTTGCATGAAGATATTCCATGTTGTCTTGGGGGCATCCTCAACCCCTAAGATCAAAGTGAAAATTTCCTTTAGAAGGGTATTCATTAACAGGATCCATTTGGTAAATGGTGGGTAAATGAACTGAGGATTGATAATATTGTATTGTGTGTCATGGACATTATTACATGAGGACTTATCAACTGGTTCGTTAAACGAGTCTGGTTAACTCATTGGATGACTTATATCATTTGTATACTAAATTGTTATATCTATGCTTTTATATTTTCTACAACTACTTTGACACTATGCATGTTGTTTTTATTATTATATATGCATCAAAATATATTAAAATATGTATTTTGTAAAAACGCTACCAAAAGCTTTTGAAAATTGTGCTTCCATCTCCCAACATCCTTGAGTGGGATGCATATGAGCACCTTCTTCCTATGCAACCCAAATTTCTTGAGGAGAAATTTCCAGTCTCGAATGAACACATTTAGAGGCTTCACATCCAACCAACAACTTGTTTTCACTCTTGTTGCATCAAGACAAGAACTTGTTACGACACAACAAGAATGACAAGAATTAAATCATGTAACTGGTAAAATGTAGAGCATCGATTTATTAAATTGTATGGGGAAACAATATGGTAGAAGGAGGTCTGCATGCAGGTGAGCCTGTGATAATTGAGCTTATGCAGTTACCTTCATGTAAATCAAATGATGGGTGTTGCGAGAAATTCAAGACCTTTTGCCTGTGAGGAAGAACAAGAAGTCCAAGTGCTTTGTGGAATAATGTTAGCATAGTTGAATATTACACAATGTTGTTTACAAAACAAATTCAAACCAAGAGATGATAGACATGATGTTGTTCGCCTGTTTTGTAATTTATTTTCAATTATGGTAGATTCGGTTCAACTTTAAATTATGGTGTATCTTGGTGGTTGGGAGGAATGATTATTATCCTTGCCACCAAGGTTCAATTATTTTAGGTAACATTATGCTCTTGTTGAGCCCCTATGTAATGATTGATTGCATTATGTAAACTGGTCATACCTTGACTCTCTGGAATAGCAAAAAAGGGGGGCAAATCAGCCCTAAATGGGGTTCCCTTTGAAAAAATAATGATAAACTATTTCCTTCCATGTTTCATAGCAAAATTGGGCTCTTTTATATATTAGCTTAATGGCTTCTATGTTACCTCCACTTGCTCTTCCCCGAGTTAAATTGAAGTTACTTTCTTTTAAATTTTACTTTTTTAACTTAACATCAAAGAGTATGACTCTGACTGAATTGAACCTGCAGAATGTTTGACTTATAAATTCCTTGAGGTGCCATTTGTGTTGTTATAAATGCTAAACATAAATAAAGGAGAGAAGAGTTGGAGATTAAGATGCTAAAGAGAGAAGATACATCTGAGTAATATAGGTCATTTGACAACCCATTGGATAATTGTCAAGACAAACCTTAATTCACCCTAAACAACTTGTCAAAAAATGTGCATTCATTAAAGTCAAGGCCACCACATGAGTAAAATGATATCAAATTAAATCTATAATGGACTCTCAAAAAACTGTGAACATGGATATATTTTCAGACACACACCATACACATGGAGTGAACATGGATATATTTTCAAACTCAAGATACCTCCACTATCACAAAGAAAATGCAGAAAAGAGGTAGACACATTGAAATAGAATAATTAGTAGATTGTAAATTGAGACATATACCAGTTCTATTTTCTAGTAACATGGGAAGAGGCCAGTCAAATCCAGTATTTAGAGAGACCACGAAAAAAACATTTATTTGTAGATGTAAAATCAGACAGCCCATAAAGAGAACAATATGGTGCATTTTTTAAAATCCATATCAAACCTACCAATGCATATAGCCAACTACAAAAGGATACTCTAGTCATGCCTAATATTTTTGCATGACATTTGGGCCCTGTTTTTGCAGCCACAGTTGTATCTGAACTTTGTCCTGCTTCTGTAGGAATTAATGGCATATCTAAATCATCAAAGCCCGAGGAAGATAATGTATTTTGGCAAATCTGGAAGAGGCATTTTTGACCCATTGAATAACTGAGTGGATCCATCCTGATTCCTAACAATGAGAAGTCAAAATATTAGATTTAAAAGTCCATAGGTAGAATGCAAGGTAGAAATGATAAAAATACATTGTTATTCTGATAAACTCTTCAAGTTCAAATCTCTCGGGAAAATCTTCATGCAGCATAAATAATTTAGCTTGTAGTTCTTGCAAGTAAAAAATGTACTTGTCAGGGCATGCTACTTGGATGGCCTTGGCTTGTCGCCATGGTTATGGATTGTTGCGTCACTGCAAACAACAACACAACACCTGTTGTAGAACAGTGATGCTTAAGTACACTAATCCAAAAGCATTACTCTAATCAAGCTATGAAACTAACGTGGATCCATAGGGGATGCATTATTTGATCGAGGACGTCCCTGCTTGTTGAGGTATCGAAACTCAAATGGTTTATTTTAGATGCATGGACGTTCAAATCAATTTCCAAACCACTGTTTTGTTTACTTTTTCTTTTCTTTTCTGCAGGGCTAAGGAAACTCTTCTTCCTCTTCAAAGATGAATCAAGAGCACCCAAACTAGGTGTGAAGTCAAAATCATCATCCAAAAAATTATCAAGCAAACCATTCAATTGGTTCATCTTGCAAACCATTCAAATTATGAAGAGTGCACATCACTGAATGGAGGCAGCCATGGATGAGATTACACTGAAAAGTATTATGACTGCTCTGCAAGGGCGCACCTTTGCATATGGTGAAGAAATCTGTTTTATGTTTTACAAATATTGTCAACTCAAGCCCAAGAGTATTCTCATTTTGATAACCATCGACCCTAACAAAGATCCAAGGAAATACGGTACTCTGTCCCTGCTTCCCACTTACAATATTAAGTCCATGTTTCCCCTAAATTATTGAGTCCTTAGGGCGGGTGAAAGAATCAGAAAAAGAGGTTGGGGTTAACGAAGAATCAGAAAAAGAAAGTAAGAAGGGGTGTTGTAAACTTTGGTGATGAATTAAAAAAAATGAACCTACAAACCCAGAGAGAATGTACCTTTAAAGCAGAGAGGACATATCAGATGGAAAATCTCAAAAACACCTATCAGAAGTTACAAAGTATGGAAATATCACTGGGTAATATGTAATGTGTACTTTAAAGTAATTGTAACTATTGTAACTATTGATGAGATTAGATACCCTTACCCTTGGCATGCATTTTGCATATTTCCCTATAGAGTTCTGATAATGATTGATGATCATCCAACTTAGCTGACCTCCAAAAACGAGTATATAGCTTTGGACACTCAATGCAGACCCAACTGCATGTTTCAATCAATTATTAACTGATGTTTTCCTACGGTAGAAATTGAAGATTGATGATCATCCAGCTTAGCTGACCTCCAAAAACGAGTATATAGCTTTGGGCACTCAATGCAGACCCACCTGCACATTTCAAGAAATTATTAACTGATGTTTTCAAACGGTAGAAATTGAAGGCGATCTTAAGTGAATTGAATTAAAAATACTGCATTACTTAATACCATTTACATATTGCAGAGCAGAGCAATCAAATCTTCTGTCATATGGCAGAGCAGAGCAATCGAATCTCCTCTCCTCTCATATGGCAGAGCAGAGCAAACAAATGCTCTTGCTGGCATCAAACCATTGCATACTCCACATTACATACACCTTGACCCGATCTATATAACAAAAGAAAACCCTAAACATCAATATAAACGAAATGAAAGAGGAGACGTTGTAAAAATTCCAGAAATTGCAAAAGCGGAAAAGACAATATAATGGAGAATGCCAGAAGCGGAAATACAATGGAAAAGTTACGCATGCCCAAGCAAAGCATGCTGCGAATGGTCGTTTTAAAAGAATATTGTGATTGCCAAGCTGCATAAAGCTTAAAAAATGGAAGTCTAAAGAAAAGCTTGAAAAAAAAACAGCATAAAGCTTAATGGAAGTCTTCAAGAAAAGTTTAAAGAAAAAAAGCAACATAAACCAATTCAATTTTTTTCTTTCAGAGGAAAAAATACCAGTCTTTGTTATTCAAGAGAATCAAAAGACATCATTTACAAAGCAAAACCAATTCAGTTTGAAGTCTATAAAAGGTTAAAAAGAAACAACATAAAGAAAAATAAAAACAAATTTATAATGTTTTTTTTGTCAAATTGTGTGTTTTCTAAGTGGTGTTAATGGAAACAAACTTATTAAAATGGAAGCAACTTTTGGGCAATAAAAATGGAAACATTGTGTCAAATTGTACTTTTTCCAGGTGATGTTAATGGAAACATTTTGGAATCTCTATTTATTGAAATATAGATTATATATTTTGTTTTAATTTATTGAAATTTAGAGTATACATTTTGTTAAAATACAGTTTTTTTCCAAGTGTAAAAAAAAACATTGTAGAATCTCTCTACATAAAGTAATTCAATTTAGAGTGTAAAAAACTTGAAAATAAAACAACATAAAGCAACTATAAAAATATATATTATATATTTGTGAAAATACATCCTCTCAAATTGTGCTTTTTTTAGAGGTGGTGCTAATGGAAACATTTTGGAATTTCTATTTATTCAAATATAGATTATATATTTTGTTTTAATTTATTGAAATTTAGATTATATATTTTGTTAGTCAAATTGTGTTTTTTACAAGTGCAAAAGGAAGCATGGTGGAATCTCTCTATATAAATGGTGTCCATTGGCCAAAACAAGAACATATAAAAATCAATTACTATGTTTATAAGAATCATGACATGAAAAAATGTGTTGCATTGTTTCTATAAACTATGCTAAAATAAATGGTTAATAGTGTAATTTTGTTCATTTTTGTTTAATTTTGTCATGGATGCAATTATCATTAGGAGTAGTCTAACTCTTCAACGATTTTGCCTGGCATTAGACTACTCCGTTAACGGTCGTGATGTCCTCCGGCAATGCCTCTCTGGGTCTCAGGTGAGCCCCATTCATCAGTCCCACAAGATCCTGATCCTTGTCACCTCTATCATGACGTCCTACTACCCCTTGCATTTAATCGTATACTCCTGGTTGGTGACTCCTCCACCCTTCCCACTCTGCTCCTCATCTGTTATGAACTCGACTCCCTCCAAGCGTTAGACTGCTCCAACATCGCTCGGATTGTACCCACTCTTCCAGAGCTACTGCAGAGTCCAACCTCGCTTGGGTCGCACCACCCGAGGTAAGTCTATCCCAGGATGCTACGATCTGTTGTAGTAAACACCTCAAGGTTGCCTGCAAGACTAGGAGATGACTAACAACTTGAAAACATCACTTCCTTCGTCTGATCTCCATAATATACTCTTACTCCTTCAGTCATGTGTCTAACATGTCTCCCAAACTCTTTAACTTAAAAGCAGAGAAAGATGAATATTCATTTAGACAACGTTTATAGAATACAGACACCTAAAGATTAGGTATTGAAATGGCGGTAAGGTTACAAAAAGAATTTTTTTTTCGTTAGGCGTGACAAGAAAAGAGGACATTAAGGTCATCGGTCACCTCAAGGGTAGAGACAACCTCGACCTTGTAAGTGGCTGAATGACAAAACCACTAATAATGGCCTTGAGCGTTAATGACGTCGGTTAACATAGTAGTCCAACACCGGGCGAAATCGTTGAAGCGTTAGACTACTCCATTATCGTTATATATCATTTCTATTATTATTAGCTACATTTCTATTACTTACATTTGTAAGTGGTTTGTTATTGTCATTGGTAATTGGGTTGTTGTTGTCATTAGCAATCATGGACTATTTATTGGCATTATCTATGTGTGAATGTCATAACCCTAGCCTAAATTTGCCATTAATTCCATGTTAAATGCCCATGTGCATGACTTTGCCTTTAACTACATCCATACTTTCTGAATATCTTTATGAAATTTCAACCATCAATCCTTTTTAGAATTCCAATTGCTTTACCATCTCAACAACTTCATCATTAGAAATCCATATGACTTCATCAAGTATGTCTTCTTCCAAATTATATGGAACAAAACATGCACCAATGTATTGAATTTTGAGAGGGTCTAGCCTTCCGCTCGACACTATGTTATTCTTGATTAGCTCCACGCCACTACTCTTCTTGTCTGGATTTTTCCTTTCAAATATCAACTAACACCCATAATTGTTACTACATTTCCTGTTCCAGTGATTAATATGTCAACATCCACTCTGTAAATGCTAGCATGATGGTCAAGAAAAGGTTTCTAGAGATTTTTTTTGAACTTTTACACTAGTGCATAAGGCGACCTTCAAATGATCACCAATATTCAAGTCCAATAAGTTCTCAATCGTTTTCCTTGATAATCAATTTACAGGATCTCCAACTCACTTCTTCTCTAAGGTCATTCCAATATGACCACTCCTTCATTGTAAATTCTCCAATTTAGCATCCAAGCGATCTTCATAATAAACAAATGCAGCTGCTACTCATCACTTCATCTCAAAATTAGTTCGTCTGTAACATTTATTCATGACACTCGATAAGGTATAATGATGCTTTTAACATCTACACTTGGACGCTTTGGATTGACAGTTGACAGGTCTAAGTATTTTCCTTTGACACTTGACTTACATCTTATTTTGCACCTTCATAGTTGGTCAGTGCACTATATGACATATGACAAGTAGCACATAAGAATTTAGTAGGATCTTCCTTGGGCGTTTCGAGCGTTTATCCATCTAAAATGCTTTTCTCATCTCCTTTCACTAGAATAAAGCTATAAAACATTGTTGGTTTAGTGCTTATATAACACTTGGGAGAACTGTTATAGTTGCGCTGAGTTCCATGGCCCATGGGATCTCCTTTAGTGCCATCAAGAATAATTTTACCCAACATGCTTGTCACTATTGGTATTTGAATACATGATGCATTTTGTTTACATCATGGGAATTATCCCACATGAATGGAGTTTTAAATATAGGTATGTGTGCATTGAACCAACACGTTGAGCATACCACATTCATTGGACTTCCCCCTTGGCATTTAGTGTGAGTGCTTTGAAAAATGGAGGTAGGACTCTTGAGCTCGGATTTTGGCTTAGAGGTATGGGCTTGGAGATCAACACCTAAATGAAGTTTTACAAAAATGACAAAACTAAAGACGAAAATTATGGATTCATATGTGGTGTAGTGGTTCTTTAAAAGGGAAAACACCAAGGAAATGAACATATATTTGGATAATTGGACAAGGATTGAGTAATATGCCATGCACACTCTCAAGATCGTTTACAAGATTCCATCCCCTGAGATAATGTTGGACACATAATTTTTGTAGGGATTTTCCTCCAAGCATGACCCATTGAAAGTAATAGAGAGATAGTGGGAAGAGGGAACATTTCGAAAACACCCATGAATTTTTTATTCAACCTCTCACTATCCAACCTCTAACTTGCAAGAGACAATGACGAATGTGGTCATGCTAGCAATCAATTTATATGGAAGAAAGGGCTACTCTTACCTACACGAGCTTTGGTTTCCCTTGGCACATTAAGTGTTGAACAAGCGGGGATGCATTTAACTAGGAAGAAATGAAATATTCTCAATCAATTTGAACGTGTATGCCAAGAAATGTTTGGACAACTCAAATTTAAAATCCCTTGAATCTCACATGGAAGCATTTTTATTGGATGCATTATGCGCCACAAGTGCCTTCACATATATGGGTGATATATAGAATCCTTCTCTTCCACCTCTTTCGTTTCACTATCATGAGTTGTGAAGATATAAGTATTCTGAGCATTATGAATATATCCATGTGGTTTTCTTATCTCCTCTTTGTGTGCTTTTCTTTGAGAAACTTTGCCCAATATTCTTTAAGAAAGCCCTAGATGTGCTAAAACTAATCAAAGACTAGTAACTAGAACATGTCCGAAATTAGATATTGTCTATGGGAAAACTTCATCTCCTCATATCTTGCCTAAGCACATTATGGATATATTAGTTCTAATGGAGGTAGCTTATCAAATGGCCAAACTTGGAGATAATTACAAATTAAAAGAGTACATGAATCTAATCATAGGTAATTCGCTGAACATGATGCTTGCTGGTTTGGACCTGAAAGCCGAACTGCATTGAAACGATGGAAAATTCATATTCGAACACGATACAATAGGTGTTGTTCAACCTAATATTCGAACACAGTAGAATAGATGTTGACCTAATACAAAAAAAATTCTATATCCTAGTACTTTGTTTCATAGTCGAAGAGAAACAAAAATAACTTAAAGTCGAATATGAATTTCATTGATCTAATTCTTACCCTTGTGGAGTTGAGAAGATAACGATGAAGCAGTGAATTGTATTTTGACTGAAGCTAATAGTGTTTCGGTGCTCCACACTCTTGTATATGTCGTTACACCCACAGATATAATTGAGATATTTACTGTACAGATCCATATTAAGAGCAAGTCTTAATGTTTTTTATTAGGCATAATAGATGAAAGGTTAAGAGTGATCAAAATTGATGAAAAGGCTAGGTAACCTGCACTGTGAGCCCACACAAAGTCTCCGTCCTGAGATTCTGTGCATTGATTGAACACAGAATCAATGCTTTCACTTGTCAAACAGGTTTTTCCAGGTGGAACAAGAAGCTCAACTTAGTGTGTTGCAATCGAAGAGTTCATGTTTTCATAATAACATCAATGCAACAACCTAGAGGAGAGATGCTCTTCATGCTGTGATATACGTTTCCCGACCTTTCACGCATGAAACAAACACAAAGAGAGTCAACTGAAGCACCTATGAATGAGCCAAAGGAAACCTCATATAACACGACACTACATAACAGAGCAAGTAAAAGTTGTCCATGTACAAATCTTTTGCACATATCTTTAAAAAAATAACAAGAAGATGTTATGTTATTATATAATAAATATTTGATAACCAATTCCAAAATATTCCAAATCAAAGAGTGGATAGTACAAGAATATCCCACAAAAGTAGATTTATGTCATTGCTTAGTAAAAAAATAGATAAGCTTCTCAACACAAAATAGATAAATTGATTACCTAGAAAGACTTATTGGCACTTGATTTTCACAAAATAGAGAATTTGATTAGTCTCAATGACTTTTTAGCATGAGATTTTAATAAAATAGATCACTGGATGATAGTATTTTAATAAAAACATTGACCGTAGAGCACGGGGGCTTCACTTGTTGACCAATATCCTATCACATTAGTTCATATTGTGGGTTTTAAATTTATTAAAAATTGAACCAATATATTGCAGGTATTAGGGGGATGAGGGTTTTAAGGTGGGGGTGGGTAGGGTGGTTTATAAGGATTGAGGTATAAAAAGGGGTGGGGAGGAGGTTTTAAGTATTGGGAGGGGGTTTCAACAAAGAGTTTGGGTCAATATCTCTGGAAATTAAGGGTATTCTTTAATATCCCACGATCGCACGTGCTATGTGAGATGTTCACTAAGTGAAGTCCCCGTGCCGTAGAGTCTGATTTTGACTTTAGATTAAAATCCCACTACATCAACGCTATTCAACAGTGAAAGGCAGACTTGTGAGGCATATATGATTTTTTTCTGATAGCAATTCCATTTGGAAATCATGTTAAGTGTGCGACTACAAATGTAAAAAAAGAACAAAATATCGCTCAATAATAAACTGAACAAGATAATGAACTGCAAAGGATTCCAAGGAATTTAAGTCCCTAGAATGACACATTTATTATCCATTTTGATTCTAACACAGTGGAAGCTACTTCTTGAAGAACATATTTATGAGAAAATTACAAAGTAGTAGTTTCAAAGAAGGGAACTATTTTCAACAATATCTCCACATATTGTACCCTCTGATCTCCATTTTCAACACAACATGCATTATTATGGAAGATTTTGGCTGATTGGGTATCGATCTATCGTTTAGTTATTCCAACATAGCAAATATAATATAATATTGATGATAAAAAAAAATAAAAGAAAGAAATATACAAAAGGGAAATTAATAGCTGATATATTTTGGTAGTGCATATTCCTTCTCCGTGATGATTCAACTCCCAGTGCCAGTCCCAACACATTTTAAACCAGATAAAAAAAAACATCCGCAAAACAGAATCAAAATGTTTATTACATTCCATGGTCGATGCATATGGGGCTACATTAAATCTTCAAAACCAATCCATCCACCATGAAATGGTTCATTCTAAGACTGAATATCTTTACTGCGAGCACAATATTCGTTAAGTTTCCATAGCCAAAGAAACCGATTTTATGGAGCCTAGATCCCACACCCTTCATTAAATAGACCAGTATTTGTGTGTCAGTTGAAAGACGTGTTTAGGAATTCAATCAATCATGTAACAATAAGATGGTAATTGATTTTGGGGAGTGTGATAGAGAGACAACATCCCATCATTTCCATGTGGTTCCTTGTTTGTTGATTGCAAACATGTGGCATAATGTATGGGCAAGAGAAACAGTGAACCAACAAATCGCCAGCAAATCACGAGGACATGTGTCAGCAAATTATGAAGACACGCATGAAAATTGGATTGGTGGAAGGGACAATAAAACAGGTACAATAATTTTCAAAACGCACCTCCATAGAAAAAACACCTATCGCCGTAATTAATTATTATTATTAGTGTTTTTATAAACTATATAAATAGTTTAGTATATAGTTTTTTTTGAAAATTTTATATATATTAAAATAAATATTATTATAATAAACATTACTAAATAATAATAATAATATTTTATTTTATTTGAAAAAATGACAGAACATTTTTTTAGGGTTGAATGGGAAGGTTGCGTGAATGTTTAAGCAGATAAAAAAGAGTGCAGTGTGTGAAAAGAAGGGAGCACGCGGTGGGTGACATTGAAGAGATGTGTGCAGAGAGAGATGGAGAGATAGCAGGGGGTAGCACGTAGCGAGAGTGCAACAATGGGGAGTGGTGGGAGCAACAGACTATGTCGTGGAATATGCCTTGCATGGTGGAGGAAAGGTCCTGTAGAAGGTCGGGAGGAGACACAACAAGATTTGTACCCAAATTCCGACGAGAAAATCCGACGATATCATACTAAAAGTACTATTTTGTAGGATTTCACTTTCAAATTACAAAAGTTGATTAATTTTTTTTTAATTTGGATTTCACTTTCAACCTTCTAGTTTTGGCTAACCCCATAAATTAAATCATTTTCCTATATTATTTTAAATGCATGCAAACCACTCAAGCTCTAGTTCTAGGAAAAGCTTCAACCTTCTACTTCTTGTTAAGTCCATAAATAAAATTACTAGATATTGTTTTAAGCGCATGCAAGCCATTCAAACTATAGAAATCATGCTAAAGTTGAGCAAATATTGTTTGATGAGTGTTCATCTGATGAAGCTTAGCAGTTTGATGATTCAACTCCCAGTCCTAGTCCCAACACATTTTAAACCACATGAAACAAAATATCCGCAAAAAAGAATCAAAGTGATTATTACCTTCCATGGTCGATGCATATGGGAATACATTAAATCTTCAAAACCGATCCATCCACCACAAAATGGTTCATTCTAAGACTAAATATCTTTACTGTGAGCACAATATTCGTTAAGTTTCCATATCCAAAGAAACTAATTTTATGGAGCCTGGCTCCCACACCCTTCATTAAATAGACCAGTATATGTGTGTCAGTTGAAAGACCTGTTTAGGAATTCAACCAATTGCGCAACAACGAGACGGTAATTGATTTTGGGGAGTGTGACAGAGAGACAACATGGCCATCATTTCCACGTGGTTCCTTGTTTGTTGATTGCAAACAGGTGGCATAATGTATGGGCAAGAGTAACAGTGAACCAACAAATAGCCAGCAAATCACGAGGATACGCATCAGCAAATTATGAAGACACACATGAAAATTGGCTTGGTGGAAGGGACGACAAAACATGTACAATAATTTTCAAAACACACCTCCATAGAAAAAACACCTATCGGCATAATTAATTAATTAATTATTATTATTATTATTAGTGTTTTTATCAACTATATAAATAGTTTAGTGTGTATATATATATATATATATATATATTGAAAAGTTTATATATATTAAAATAAATATTATTATAATAAATATTACTAAATAATAATAATAATATTTTATTTTATTTGAAAAAATGATGCAACATTTTTTTAGGGTTGAATAGGAAGGTTGCGTGAATGTTTAAGCAGATAACAAAGAATCCAGTGTGTGAAAAGAAGGGAACACGCGGCGGGCGACGTTGAAGAGATGTGTGCAGAGAGAGATCGAGAGAGAGCGGGGGGTAGCACGTAGCGAGAGTGCAGCAATGGGGAGTGGTGGGAGTAGGCGACTATGTGGTGGAATGCACGTTGGATGGTGGAGGAAAGGTCCTGTAGAAGGTCGGGAGGAAACACAACAAGATTTGTACCCAAATTCCGAAGAAAAAATCCGACGACATCAGACTAAAAGTACTGTTTTGTAGGACTTCACTTTCAAATTACGAAATTTGATTAATTTTTTTTTAAATTTGGATTTCACTTTCAACCTTCTAGTTTTGGCTAACCCCATAAATTAAATCGGTTTCCTATATTATTTTAAATGCATGCAAACCACTCAAGCTCCAATTCTATGAAAAGCTTCAACCTTCTACTTCTCATTAAGTTCATATTTCAAATTACTTGATATTGTTTTAAGAGCATGCAAGCCATTCAAACTATAGAAATCATGCTAAAGTTGAGCAAATATTGTTTGATGAGTGTTCATCTGATGAATCTTAGTAGTTTGATGACATGCTTAGTATCTTGAAACAAAACGTTTGGATTATCTTTTCATATACATGATATTGTGGTTTGTATCATTTTAATTTGGTTTTATACTACAAGTTATAACTCAAGTATATTATTTTAAATTTTGGATTATGTTTATGCTTTAATCTCATCCATGTTAAGATGACATTGAATTCTATGAATGTTTATGAATATTGTTGAATTGTGAATTTTATTTTTTTTTGCTTGTTGGGTAGATGATATTGAAGTCTATTGTTTCTTAGACCTATTCAAAATGTAAATCATGTAAATCTTGTTCTTGGTTGCATTCCATTATTTAATATGAACCAATTGTAGAAAGGGGAAGTTCCAAAGTTGTTATGGCTTTGAGCAAATTTGAAGGAAACTAAAGGCTATTTACGATAAGTGGGAGATGGCGTGTGTCCTTTTGCATATAATGTCTAACAATGGGCCATGACCAGTCTTTGCATATGGTGGAAGTTGCTTTGAAAAGTGCCTATCATTTTAGTGTCGGTAATGGAATTATGGTAGGGTGAAAACTGTTTCAAGAGGATTATCAATTTCTTTGTGGAGATGAATAGGAGTGTTCTAGAATGATAGATCATAAAATACATCAAATATTTTTCTTTTAAAATTTTATATTTTTGTCATTTATGGAGTTTTGTCTTTATTTAGATATATTTATATTGATGAACACATTAGACTTCCATTTGAATAGTATAGTCTATATTAATCCTTATTTATTGTCACCTTTTTTTATTAGCAAGTTAAAGTATGTGATATTTGCAGGGACACGGGTAATGAAGAGATGCTTGTTGTTGCAGCCTGTAATGATGGTGTTGAACACACGTATGTATTCAAGTTACTAAT
>LPNX010402829.1:4999-23054 GCA_001517045.1 Pseudotsuga menziesii | reverse complement strand
CACCTTGCTGTCCGCAGGAGGTGAAATATTCCAGCTAACAAATCTAGTGACTCCGCTGGGGAATTGTGTATTAGTCATTCTAATCTTCCTCAGTCTGCAAATATTGTCCGAATCCAAGCTCCTTCAACTCTCTTCAGCCAAAAATATTCTCTAACTGACTCCATTTCGGTTTGAAACCTCCAGATTTGTTCAGATCTGAGTCATTTTGGTCTTTAATGCTCTGTTTTCATACTCAATCTAGCAGTAATCACCTTGATCTAGTTTCTTTTCTGACTTGATCCATCATTCTCTATGTGTTTTGGATTTCTACAGGGAACTACACATGTTCTGTTGGCAAGGAGCGGTGCCACCACCTGATTCTAGTTAGCAGCACGCGGTGCCACCACCTGAATCCAGTGAGTAAGGAGTGGTTCTGCCTCAAAACCGCCTGTCAGTACCTTCATTTGTGTGGTGCCAGGTAGGCCCTATTACAGACCTTGTATTTTGAGTTTTGTATGTTTTTATCTTACTTTTTTATTTTTGAGTGTTATATTCCCTTTGCATTCAAAGAGAGTTTATGTTTCTTGCATTGGAGTTTACATTATTTTCTTTGCTTGAAACCTCTTGCTCTTTTATGTAGATATTATTCATTGGAATTGAAATATATGTTTCTTTTTCATGTGTAGGCTTTGGTTTGTTTGGAATTGAAATGCGTGAGTGATCCGTGGTTTTTTTTTAGTCTTTCTTTGCTTGGATTCTTGTTTCCTTTTGCATGCTGATTTTTTTCAGCGCTTGGTAGGAAAGATTGGTTCTTCGTTTCCTTGTCTGTTTCAAAGAGAAGTTTTAGCTTTCTCTATCTTTTGCTTTATTCACAAATTTGTTGAACGATTTTCTTCTTGTTTTGTACATGATTGTTTGAAACTCAAGATCTTACTTTCATTAAGAAGAAATATCTATTTTCATCTTTTCGTGCATTAGAGTTAGATTTGTTTGGAAACATTAGTGAAATCATCTTTCCTTGAAGTTTTTATGTGTCTTTTTTAAGCATGAAAAGATAGGAAACATTTTTTATTTATGTTATATGTTCTCTAGATCTCTTTCGTATTTGCTTTAAACATTGTTTGGGGTGCATTGTTATTTTACTTTTCGTTTGAAAAGATAGAATTGCATTTGCATATGGGTGTGCATTTTTTGGAAGAAACGTAAATCTCTCTCCCTCTCTTAGGTAGATTTCATTGAAGAGGAAAACTTGCATTATCATATAGATCAGTGTGCATCTTCTTAAATTTCAATTTTTCACTCCATGGTTCCACCTAAACGCACAAGATAAAATTAATGGTAGTACTAGGTTAAAACTTTTAGCAATTTGAGTGATAAGCTAGAGACGTGTTCGCACATTTTTAAGCATAGGAGCTATCGTTACTTGTCCGCATTACATCCTGGGACTCGCGTGGTTCTTCCACGTACCGTTGTTATATCGAACGGCCTTTGACGTACCCTTGAGGTATATAGAAAGGTACTTCACATACTTGATTGTATATCGGAAGGCCCCTTGTGTACGGTTATGCATTAGACAGCACTACTACTGATTTGAGCTCCCTTGTACCTTGCGTATATCGGCAGACCATTTTAGGAATCCTCAAACCATCTGAGTTATCCTTTTGGCCTATCCTGTAAGATTCTTGACTCTTATCCACTCCTTTCATATTTTTGCTTGTTTCTTTTAGTTTGAGTAGTACTTGCTTGTGCGTGGTAGTTAGGGGGTTATTAGAGAGTTTAGAGATGGCATCTTTATCTGGGACTACCACTCAAGAGGTCCCTTTCGAAGGTGTACCTTTTGTATTCCCTCCAAGTGAAGGTATTGTTCCTCCCTTTATTGCTACTCTAAATCTTCTTGGATTAACTATAGGATTACCGGTCTGGCTGTTTAATCCGGTAATTCCAGTTACACCTAATGTCTCAAATGTCACCTCTCCTCTAAGAGAGGATCGACCTCAATCTAATCCTGCTCCTTCTTCACCGGTTGTGGCTTCATCCCTTTATTCTTCTTCACTTGACCAAAGCTCTATTGTTAGTAGTCATGTGGATAAGAAGAAGAAGAAGGATAAGAAAGAGAAAATGAAGCAACCATCTACTCTTGATGGTGCCTATTCTAAGACAACACCCGGAAAACCCAAGTTCCCTTGTAAACTTTGAAAGGGGGACCACCTTCTTAAGGAGTGTCCTGGTCTCTCCCATGTACAAGAAGAGTGGTCTAAAAGGTCCAAACCGTCTTTGTCATCAACCTTTTATCATAATGTTGACGATACTCCCTCAACCAGTGACCCATTGGTAAAAGGTCGTAAGGGTGAAGTCTTCTATCCTTGCTTGATATGCAAGGCTATGCATTGTAATTTTTTTTGTCCAAGCATGGATGAAGCTTCATGCTGGTTGGAAAATATTACTAATCATCAATAGGTGATTCCATCAAGTGATAGTAAGTTATCCCTCGATCCCCCACTGGTTGAACAAGTGGTCAATTCGGATTTATCTGTGGTTGATCCCACTCTTCCTTTAGAGAGTGAAGTTAAAGTGGTCAATTCGGTGTCATTTCCACCCAATCCCACTCTTTCATCATAGAGTGTTAATACTAAAGTAGTCTCTTTAACCAAATCTTCGTCTTGTTCTTCTCTTCTAGTAGAGAATGAGCTAAAACCTGCTGAATTTTTTATGCTTCGTTCTGATTGTTCTCGACAAGGGGAAATTTTTTATGTTTCGATAGAACCTTCTCCAAGTAATGAGGTTATTTCCTTTGAATGGAGTGACCTTACAGAGTCTCCTCTTCATTCAAGTGTTCCTTTCTAGATAGTTGTGAATGTTAAGGCTAGGTGGATACTTCGCAGTATTGTTGAGGAAGAGGCTTCTGTTAGTATTTTGTCCTCAACGGCTTGGCAAGATTTAGTTTCTCCTCATATTGTGCCAACTAATGATCAGATTCTGGCTATTAATCGTAGACCTACCACACCTTTAGGGATCCTTCCTTATTTACCTATTACATTAGGAGGGAAAACTGTCTGTATTGATGTTATGGTGGTCCAAGGTCCTTTAGATTTCAATATATTCCTTGGACGTGATTATGTGTATGCCATGAGGGCTATAGTTTTCACACTCTTTAGAGTTATGCATTTCCCCCATGATGCGAAGATTGTGACCATTGATCAGCTTTCCTTTGTTACAATTGACCATTGCATTACTCCTAGTAATCAGACGGCCTTGAATGTGCCGCATGTTCTTGTGTTCCTTCCCCTTCTGCTAGTTAGATTCTTCCCATCATAGGTAAAATGGGGCCCACATGGCTCTAGTCTATGGATATCATAATAGAGCTAAGTTGCCAGCTTTTATGAAATGGGGGAAACCTACCAACCTCTGGATATCATGTTCGGTAGGAGCAGGTTGCAGAGCATAGTTTACTTCTGGTTTCAAGCTCGTTAAAAAATAAAACCACTCTTCAAGCATAGTTTACCTTTTCGTTTCAAGCTTGTATAAAAATGAAACCATGCCTTAGAGCATAGTTTACTTTTGGTTTCAATCTCATTAAAAAATAAAACCACTCCTCAAGCATAGTTTACCTTTTGGTTTCAAGCTTTCATAAAAATGAAACCATGCCTTTGAGCAAAGTTCCCACTCTATGTCAAGCTCGTTAAAAAATGAAATGGGCCTCCTTAAGCATAGTTTACCTTTTGGTTTCAAGATTGCATAAAAATGAAACCATATTCCAAGCCTTCTATTTCAATCTTGTGTAAAAATGAAACAGATCCCCTTACCTTGATTTGAGTCTTCACTTTAGTCTTAGAACTTGAACCTTCGCCTGCCTGATTCTCATTCTTCCTACCCCCCTCGTGAACATTTTCACATTAGTGACCAGGTTTTTAGGTTGGGTATGGAAGAGGAATCGTTAGATGAAACGAAGCTTGGGGGCATGTTGAGCCACTAGCAACCATGCTAGGGGTAACCTTGAACTAGCAATCATGCTGGGGGAAAGATTCCAACCTCTGTGTATCATGTTAATGGGATTTCTCAAGCATAAGTTTACATATTGGTTTCAGGCTTGCATAAAAATGAAACCAATTCCTGAGCATTCTTTCAACTGATCTTCGAGCTTGTTAGAAATAGTAAGATGGTGTTGAGCTTAGTTTTCATTTTTTGTGCTCTGGTTAAAACATGAAAAGTGGTTTGAGCTTAGTTTAATACTTTTTAATGCTCTGGATTCAAACATGAAAAATTATAATGGAGTCTAATTTAAACTCTTTTTAGGCTCCCTAAATACGAAAATATGGTCGAGCGATCTTGTCTTCTTCATGCTTGTTAAAGTATTTGAAGAGTCATTCGTCCGACGGTAGGTTATCTCTTTTTCGGTTCCGATAGGACTATTTACGAAAAAGGATCACTCCAGCCAATCATGACTGGAAGAGTTCTCTATGGTATGATTTTACACTTTTTCAGACCTTAGAGACTAAATCATACAAAAAAGGACCCCTTTGGAGTCTTCTTCTGTATTTGTTCAAACTCTCTAAACACGAACGATACCAATTTTTCTTTCAGTGGACTCATTAATTTAAACATTGAGAGACCCATTTTGGGATCGAACCCCTCCTCTCTCAAGTTTGTAAAACATATGAGTCTAGACTTGTCTTCCGACAAGCTATATCGAGTGTTTGCTACCCTCTTTGAACTCGTAAAACCAAAAAGAGGCACTCATCAATCATGATGGGGGAAATGGGAAGGGATTCATCTTGCAAATAATGGTAGTTGTTTGTCATTACCTTTGAACATGGCACTTGTCTGCACAATCATGCCAGTTAATTGGGTATTCAGTTGATCTCTGTGATGATCCACGTTCATGAGTCACGTCAATCCTTTGAGTCTTTCAAAATAATGCATTGTCCACTATCGCATTGTGTATCTGTCCTGTTTAGTCATGCTGCCAAGTCTTTTTGTCGTGCCACTTGATGTTCAAAGGGGATTTGAAGAAGTCTTACCTCTACAGTCTACACAGTCTTTGTGTCAGTATCTTTGAGTTAGTCATATCTTTACTACATGCACATCATTCTAGAACTATGTTCCGAGTTTCGTGTCATCCATGTGGGACTCATCATGGGCCTCCTTCGACGAGACTATTCCCATCAACATTAGCTCATCATTCAAGAAATAGTCTTAGAAACAATGTTTAGTACCTTGAGATCTGTATGCCTTAATGATAGATTCTCTCATTCTCGACATAGGTTCACATCATTGACCTTTGATCGATAGAATCAACTGTGTGTTCGACATCAGGACATCTATTCAAACTTAGTACATTGTGCTAGGGTACCTTGGGAATCATTGACATTAATGGCGGTTTCCCTTGCACTTGTTAATGGTTCACATCATTGGCCACTAATCAAGTGGTTTCTACCATGTTCGACTTCAAATCATTGTAATCACATGGATAGAATCATACTTTGTGGAAGACGAGACAAAGGCCCTGGGCATTTGTTTAAAGTGCTCATTGCTTTTCCCCAGGTTGCGATGGCATTTTGTATATCTAGCATGGATCCACATTTGTATGGTCATGGCTATGCTCAAATTTGTGTCTGTATGACATAGATCTATGTTGTATGTCTGGTAGCTATGTCCAAGTTTGAGACCTCTATCACATGGATCTATGTTGTATTCCAGTAGCCATGCTTGATTATTCCACTCATAGATATGCCTTGTATCAGACTACAACTATGAGTTTGGTTACTTGTTTCTATGAGTGAACATACTGATGTACTACAAATGCCTACTTGATGACATACTCCAATCGAGCTGACATTTTCATCTCCTGGAAGCGACTTGTTCTCAAAGCTCTCGTTTATCATATCCCTCTAAGACTCATGCTTTGGGGGGCATGTTGTTATACCAAAATCCTATCACCATCATGTGATAAGACATTTGACATACCTACTTGCCTTTACTCGTAGCTTCTGGAGTGGAAACTAAATGGTTTTTCATCAATCTTACATGAAAATTTCCAGCACCGCGCATGCCCCTTATCTAGGAGGGGTACCCTTGTTCGCATAGCCCATACTCTCTTTCCCATAAGCAGTGCCACCGCTTATGGCCCTTAGTCCATAAGCGATTATTACCAAAACCACTCTGTCACTGAAGGAAAAATGCGGCATGCTGGGTAAAAAGGGAAAAAGAGAAGCTTCTTGAAGATTCTAGATGATAAGCCTCAAGATATCCCTTATCCCTACTGTAGTGGGTTAGTTGAGCTCGAGATCCCCCATCCTAGGATCTTGGAGGCCACCTCACCCACAAATATCTCAACCTACCCTATCCATCTAGCCTTCTAAATACAAGCTTTTGGCCATGGTTAATGGGGAGAACATTGAAGGTATTGTTATGCTGTTGGATTGATCCTTGGCTCAAGATCATTTCGAGAGAGCATAGAGAGCTAGAGTCAGAGCTTTCAGGGATGATAATTTGGTTTCATGGAGATGCATGTCAACACTAAGGCTTGGTTGTAAACTTCTTCATATTTCATTATTGCAAGTTGATTTCTGTCCCACATATGTTGTTGTTGTTGCAATTTCACATATATGTTTCTAGATTCCTTGGTCACTAGAATAGATTAGTAGATCATATTCTAGTTTCTTTGATCTGTTTCATGTTGAGCTTGATTGCAGGTACATAGGTGGACTATCAAAGCCTTGTATTCCAGATATCTATAGCCTTTAGGGAGAGTCGTCAACCTCTATCCTCTATTTGTTCTGGATCTGAACCATTCAAACCAGTGAAACACCTTGCTGTCTGCAGGAAGTGAAATATTCCAGCTAACATGTAGGATTGGTTCCTGCATGATCAGATATAAGGGCTATTGCCATTCTTGGAATGGAGGTGCCTTGTCAGTTACCAGGAATACTCGGTCTAGGACTGAGGACCATTTTGATATGACTGTGAGATGTGTTCTCATAGGATCAGATATGAGTGCATGGCTATTTTGATGTGATTGAGGGATGTGTTCCCACTTGATCAGATATAAGGGTTGTTTTCATTCTATTATGGTGAGAGGATTGGTTCCTTCCATGTCAGATGTGAGTGCTGGCCATTCTGACTTAGGGTCAGATATAAGGGATACAACCATTCTTTGAATGAAGGCACCTGTTCAGTTACCAAGAATCCTTAGTCTGGGACTGAGAGCCATTCTGATGTGATTGAGGGATCGGTTCTCGCATGATCAGATGTAAGTGTAGAGCCTTTCCATTGATGATATCAGGTGTGTCCTATCATGCTAGTGGATGTGAGTACTAGCCTTTCCACAGATGATAGTAGGTGTTTCCTATCATGCTAGTGGATGTGAGTGTTGCGCCTTTTCACAGATGGTAGTAGGTTTTTCCTACCATGCTAGTGCTTGTAAGTGCTAAGCCTTTTCACAGATGATAATAGTTGTGTCCTATCATGCTAGTGAATGTGAGTGCTGGGAATTTCTAGCATGACCGGATTGGTTCCTATCATGGGCAAATGTGAGTGCTGGGTGTGCCTTTCTGACATGGTGTTGGATTTGTTCCTCTCATGGTCAGATGTAAGTGTTGGGTGGGCCATTGTGACTTAGGGTCAGATATAAGTGCTGAAGAAGACCTACATGGAGGCTAGGCCTACAACTAGCATGAAAAAGGGCTGGCTCTATAGAACCTCCTATGACGAGAAGAATCATGAGATAGCACCCGTGATGATCAAGTGATGATGATCCATCAGTGATGATCCATATCCAGTGATGATGTCCAGTGATGATCCAGATCGAGTGATGATCCAAATCTAGTGATGATGATCCAGATTGAGTGATGATCCAGGTCCAATGATGAAGATGACTTGAAGATGAAGATAACTTGAAGATGAAGATTACTTGAATATGAATATGACTTGAAGATAACAATGACTTGGTGATGATCTAAATGATACAGAGTAGAATACTTGTGATGATAAATTGTGTTGAGAGAATACCTTCCTAGTTAAGAGGGAGTGTTGATGTAATTGTAACTTCGGAATCTATTCACTTGTATTTCTTATGTATTGTAACCCGATGTTTATTCCGGGATGTGTCTGTAATGTAATTGAGTCATGTCATGCCTCGATGTTCCTATCGAGAGGTTATATAATGTAAACAAGTCATGTCAAGTCATTGTGGGTAACCCTCCTATTGGTTAAGGGTTAAAGTCCCTGCAGTTCTGGGGCACTAGGGTTGTTAGAATCACCTAGTGAACTCGGCCCTAGTATGGTTTTGTCAATTTGGGAATTAGTATAAATAGAGAGCTAGCCTCTCCATTTATCACACACTTAGTCACACTCAGTTGTAGTGCATGGTTGAGGAAGAAGAAGACACTGGGGCTAGGAAGAAAGAGGTTACTATTGTTGGGAGATCATCTTACTATTTTGGGGTTTTACTTTTGGTGCTGATTCTATCTCTGAGGAAGTTGCAGGGTTTTCTTTGTTTATGGTTTCCCCAAGGAAAAACACTATGTTCATTGTCTCTTGTGTTTGATTGTTGTTCTTGTTATTCTCTCAGTTAAACATCTTAATATAATGCTAGCTTAATGTTAAAAATATAACAACAACTGGAAGAAGTGGGATTACAAGGTGTTGTTACACAAGAACCAACAACCTTAGAAATTTTTGTTGAGGTTGCTAATCAAATGGAAGCAGGTGATCCAAAGTTTGAGACAATCCCTGATGTAAACTTAGAATTTTTTACCATGACCCTAGAACAATCTTAGGACACGGAATTACTGGAGGGAGAACCTTAGCAATAGGAAAATGTTGAAGTTGACTAGGATGTTGTCACACAAGAGCCAACATACTCTTGAATTATTGCTAAGACTCCCATTCAACTAGGAATAATTGACTCCGAGGGGAACATAATCCGTGGTTTGGAGATAGGAAAAGAAGAAGAGATGCAGTCTAGCCATTAGGAGACATTGAGGTATTCGGGGACCAGTCTCATCCTTTAGAGGATATGGAAGTGACTCAAGAGAAACCTCAGTATCCTGAAGAGCTGGGAGGAAAAGAAGCTATTACAAAAGAACCATCATCTTTGCAGCTCCCTATCGAAGCTACAGCTGAGATTCAAGAAGATGCAACTGAGACTCAAGAAGATGCTGAGATTGAAACTCAGGAAGATGTTGTCACACAAGAACTAAAATATTCACAAATGGCTATTGAAGTTGATAGATGCTAGTACACAAGAAGCAACATCCACATAATTGATTATAAAAGTACCCATATAGGCATAGGTTGTTGGAATAGTGGTAGAAGAGGAAGTTGTTACACTTCCAATTCAGAATAATCAGGATGAAACATTGGGTGACAAGGTATGGACTCAATTTTCCCAGGACTTTGTCAATTTAGACTCTAATGATGAGAAGGATGCAGGAGATGGAAGGATCCAAGGACTGGTAGAATAACTCACGCTGCTGAAATTAGAAGTAAAGAAATGGAAGGGTCAGGTGGACATATCTCGGGAAGGGATTCCCCACCTTATTGAGCATAGAAATACTATCAAAGAATTGAGGGTAAGATGGGAATAAGAGTTAACATTCTAGAGGTTTCCTTAGGAATAAGTACAAAAAGAGTTGAAGGAGTTGAAGAAATTAAAGTCCACGCAGAAGGAGAAAGATCAATTGTACACTCTCTCCCAGGAATTGATGAGCTTTAGAGCTCCATCTCCCTCTTATCCTATATTTTTGTATGAACAATTTACCAGGTTTAAATTGAAAGCATTAAATGAAGGGAGACCTTATGAAGTGGCATTCTCTACACAATGTTTGGAGACCTTTATGGAAAGCAGCTTCACTAAGCATAATCTTCTATGTGAACTTTATTTACATGAAATGGTTGCCCCATGGACTGTCATTCGAACCCTGCTCCTTACTTAGGATATGTCCAGCTGAGGTATTTTGCTTCTTTTGTTAGCAATCATGCGTAGTGGGAGAGTTCCTTCTAGACAATTTCTCAAAATGAGGCTAACTCTAATATTTGGATTCGAAGTGAACCTCAATCTCCTCACCTTCTTTTTACTCTTCAGGAACATAGGCTTACATCTTCCATCAATACTCAGTAGCTGGTTGAACTTCAAGAACAAGTCATATCCACTTGTGTTAAATGGATTTCCAGACAATAGCATTTGGCTTTGGAAGGCAATAAGCATAGATGGCAGGATTCTCCTTCTTCATTGAAGAAAAGGGACCCTTATTGCTTTAAAATATTTAAACATATGCTCCCTCGGGTCGAGGGATATGTTGATTGTATGAAGAAGTGTGGATTTAACTGGCTGGGACTTAAATTCAAGCTTCCAATTCTTAGATTAGCTGAATTAAACTGGTTACGATGGATTTGCATATAGTCTTGTAATGTTAGGATTTGAATTCTTGAAAAAGTAAGTCTAGTTATTTATTTCTAGAATCATTAATTGTTGGATTAATGTTGTAGGAAGGTAATTGCAATTCTGAATTCTTAGGTAGGTAACTTAGACCAGTTTAATCATGACAGGAGTTTGACTAAGTAGATAGGTAGGACATTTAATATTTCGTTCAAGAACAAGTTAGAAATAGAAAAGAAGTTCTAATCAACATGTGACAAATATAATACAAAAATTAGCAAGAAACAATAGCCGAGTAATACCTTCATACTATGTCCTTAGTTTTATCTAATATATAGCACACTCTTTTCTTCCATTAAACCAAAGTGTTTCTTATTATCCCTCTTTGCTGCCTAAAATTTCAATGTTGGATGAAATCAATAACCAAATTTCCATTGTGGTAGCTTCATCATTAATACATATCTACGAGTTTAAGTGGTATAACACTTGAAACAAATGCAAAATTTATGTCCATATAATGCTAGATAAAAAATCTACCATATTATTCTGGAAACTAACCAATAAACAAAAAGATCATTTATGTTCCTCCCATGAAGATTCTAGAGAATGGTCTAGCTATGGGACAAAAATGAAGTAAATCATCAAATGCTACTATCTTATTCAATCTAAGGTGTTGATCCATAACTGAAATTATGTCTTGTATATGCATCATTTTACTAAATTTGCTAGACTATCTTACAGATAGAAAGATTACAAAAGGAACTATCTGAATCAATTGCCAACTCATACTCACCTCTCCAATATCTTCAACCGAGTAAGCGTGAAGGGGAAATCATGCTTGAGATTTTTTTTCAACTTCAACAGATCTTTCAATGGCACGTATCCATCACTTGGAATGTTCAATTTCAATTCAACAACTCTATGTCACAAAATAGAAGACTTACAACATTAAGAAGGTTCAGCATAAAAAGATTTAAAAATTAACAAATTATAAACATGGTATACCATATACATAAATATATGTATATCCCCAAGGGTCAGCTCAATAAATTGAACCATCCCCCAAAGAAATGTTGTAATGTATATATTTCAAATATATCCCTACAAACTAGACCACAACCCATTGAATCTTCATAACCCACACTAACAAATATAACCAAATAATATTAGAAACAAGGAATAAATCATGGTTCTATTCATTAGTAGATAAGGTTAGTTAATATGCCTTTATGATTCTTAAAAACTACTAACATTAAAAAAAGGTAAAACTGCACCACCATGAAAAGATTGAGATGATCTATCACCGTGACACCTTGACTGAAAGATGAATGGTAACAATTCATTTTATTAAGCCTCTTTCACCAATTGCCGACATTTGAATGCACTAACAATCTTTATGATCCATACAAACTACTAACATTCAAGAAGGTAAAACTACACCACCTTAAAATGATTGTAATGATCTATCACTGTGACACCTTGACTCAGATATGAATGATACCAATTCATTTTATTAAGCCTCTTTACCCAATTACTATCATTTGAATGCACTAACGACATTTTGCTAAAAACGCTATGGAAAAATTCTAGTTACTAAAGTGACAAGCAGAATGGACATCAACACATAACGGAAGAAATATAGCGACTGAATAACAAGCAGAAGAGACATCCCCAGCATTAAAAAATATTATGCCATTTATTAGGTTGCTCCTATTGTCCATGATTTACATAGGAGCTACATAATATGCATAGAAGTAAGAAGCAATGGGTAATGCATGTTGGATTATAAAACTAAGAGAATCCACATAAGCTAGAAACCAAAAGAAACTAAGATTTGAATTAAGGTAACATAGAACCATTACAGTTCAAAATATTTATTAGCTAAAAGATGAACTTGTAAACATGACACAACCAAATTCAACTTTGAGTCTTCCATCATGGACCAGCCCAAGCCACTAAGAAAAAGATCATGGAGGTGACCTTAATGATCAGTGGAATCTATTAACTTCCTTGAGGAACCATTATAGGAGGGACCATTGAAATAGATATATCAGCGCCTCTTTCCTGAAGTAGATCTGAGTTCATTAAACTACCCATACAAATTTAATACTATTATCATAATGATGTAGAATTTACAATATTTAAGTAACATGAAGTATACCTTACACCCACAAAACATGCAACCATTACTACGCATGCATAAATATTCAACATACCTCTGTACAACAATAAAATGTCTCGGTGCCCTTGCTATAGCACTCGAATGTTTGATATGGAAAACATGGCATCCAACCCATGGAATATTTGGATTGGATGCTGAAGACAGAATATTTTGTATAGAAGAGAACAAAGTAGCACTAAAAAGAGAAATACACACAACCAAACAAGCATAGAGAAGAAAATGAAGATGATAGTAGATTCTCTAGGACATTAATATGCAACACAACTTAGAGGTAAAAAAAAGTCATTTAACTTGATCAGAATGTGCATCCTTCTAACATTCTTCTTTGTGATCTCATAAGACTAGAAGTTTGTTTTCATTTAATTTTTGTAGTATTAAATGACTTGGGCTAAAGAAATATCCCTTGAAGAAGATGGTCCTCCCATGGAACAGTTAAGCCAAAAAATTCACAATGAAACTAGTTATAATCATAACTAACCCAGGTATTCACATGGTATAGTCAATTCAAAGAAAGTATGTTGACAGAGGGGATGAAGATCGATATATATAAACACGATGGTAACAATAGTGTATGACTATGGAAACAAAGGATTTGCATTTGATAATGACAACAAGATCCCCCTCCTTTCAATTTCGGTGCATGAAAATGGTATAATTTTTTTAATATGCCAGGAAAATCTCATTTGACCAAGAACATCAATATTGCACGACATAAAATAGGGCTACATGAACGACCATACAGTGATAAACAAACCAACATCATTAAGACTTAAAATAGGTGAAGTCAATTAATTGACTATGTATGAGGAAATATTAGATGGGAAAGCAAAGAAGATGAAAAATAGCACTATAGTGATGAAGTTATTAATTTAGTGAAGACATGAATATCTCAATATTAAGCACAACTTCATGGTAATACCCTTTTTCTCCACAAACTCATTGGTCGACCTAAGTTTGGGCTAATCGAGACAAGTGTCGGGAACTCACAAACTCTTTGACAAGAGTTTCGGCATTTCAAGGCAATCATGTCAAACACTATTTCCAACCTTTAGTCAACTCATACAATTAATTTCCTAGTCTATGCCATTATACTTGACTCAATCTAAATTGTTTCTAGTTCACAAACATTCATCCCATCAAACATTCCAAATGGAGAAGATGTGCTTCAACCAAACAACATGAATGCAAAAGGAAACTATATATGGAAAACGTAACACAAATAAAATCAACTTACAACTCAAGAATAGGCATAGCCTCTGTTATAGCTGATTTTACCACACATGGTGAATCACACTTGTATGGCCTTCCCCTATCCCTCTACAGACTCTTTAGACCCCATGGAACATTTTTATACCTTTGATGTTTCCAATATCATCCCTAAAAACATGCTTAAATTTCCATACGTGACTTTTAAACCCTTTCTCACGTTTATACTCGGGTTTGACCTTTAAAACCACATACATCGGGATGTGTGCAAAAGGCCAGATTATTTTGGACTTTTCCTTGATGTGGATCTGACTCACTTATCTCCTGGCCTTCCATATGCCTTGAGATCGCTCGGATTCGACCCTTCATTTCCCCATTGAAGAGCTATATAAGGAACCCTTTGGATACATTGAAGCATATGAGAATTGAGAGCAAAGAAACTATAGTCCATTATTTCTGGAGCTTATACTTGAGTCTACATCCCTTTGTCCCTTGGAGCACTTTTGTGTTCTTCCCAAGATTTCCTTTTGCTAGTGAGATTGCTATCGAGATATGGAGGATTGAAGTGGTGGAGGCCCAAGTGGGGGACTCAGCTTCTCCAATTCGCAGACGTGCCAACAGAGGTTGTCACTCTTGTAATCTCTATTTTTATATAAATAGAAAAATCTTTTCCTATCCAATAATGTGTATTTGAATGAGCATTTTATCAATGGATGATTTCAAATGCTTATATGTTATTGATTATATATGCTAGAGTAGATCTAACACAAATATATATAGCATGCTTGTCTTGTTTACTGATTGTTGAGGAAGAAATTTATCAATTCAAGTTAGATTTGGAAAGCCCAACAGGGCTCTACATCAACCGTCTGGAATAAGGTACGAATCGAGATCCTTTAGTGTTAGATATTTGGTTTCTCTTGCATATTGGAAAGGATTGATTTTTGGAGTCAAGCTGTCTGTTGTGGCACCCCAGGCCATAGGAATTTCTCTCCGTAACACAATTGGTGACTCCACTGGGGAGTTCCTAGTAGTTGTCCTTTGGGGGTTTCTATCGTCATTCAATGATTTTGAATTGCTCATATTTCTATATTTCTGTGTCGGGTTTGGGGGCATGTTTTCCTGGTAGTGTCTAATTAGTGTGAAGCTTGTCTCAGTTTGTCTATTTTCCTTCATTTTTATGCACTTTTCTTCCTATACACGAGTTTTTAACTCACAGTCACATATATACGCGGTTTTGACTGATATATCCACGTACATACGCATTTTTATTGCAAGCAGTCACGTATGCCCTTATTTTTGCCTTCTAGATGAAGATTGATTGTTGCTGGGTAAATTTTGATGATTGCTGAGTCTCCTTTGATATTGCTAGAGTCTGTATACACCTTTATTTCTGACCAAAGACACCCTTTTTAGGGTAAACATTTTTTTTAAGAATGTTCTTGTCATTTCATTTTCCATTTTTTGTTTTGGGATTAGTGCATTAGGTCTCTTTTACCTTAGTACTTTGCGTGACTGCTGTTTGATTGTGCTTACAGAGTCTGGGGGTGGTAGAGTCATTCTTTTGCTTTATTGTCTCATTTTTATTCAAAAGATCAAAAAATATTTGCTTCCTTGCATCATTATGCATTGCATCTTGCATTTTGCATTGTACTTGCACTAGGTTTGCTTTGAAGTATTAGTAAGGATTTCATATAGGAATGATTGCATTTATCATTTGAAGAAAAAAATTTGCACTTCACATAGTAGCATACCCCATTTTTCATTGGACACAATGCATTTGCATTGATTGTTAGGTGTGCATTTTGCTTCATGTTGCATCATAACACCATTGGTTACATGGCCATCTACCTATTTTGAGTAGTAAAGACAAATAAAATCAATGCTTAGTTAAAATGGATTACACTATTTTCTTTGATAGGGTACACCAACAAGATTAGGTTTTAGGGTCTTGGAATAGTTCATTGTGAGTAAATTATACAAGACCACTAAACAACAACATGTATGTGTCTATCCAGGTGAGAGTGTGAAATTCCTTGGTATCATTAGTGTTTCTCAGGATCCTCCTCTTACAAGGGAGTTAAGCACCAGGCAGTGTGAGCAGTTATTGATTGGGATGACCCCTAGTCATAACTGAATAGTACCGGAGATATTTACAGGATTGTATTCGTATCTAGGGGCTCTTTCAGGAGTTTCAGGCTTTGCTACCCTACCCATATGGTCAATCACTCCTACGACTGTCTTCCTTAGCATTGATTATATTTAGGTGACCTTAGTTGCCTTACCTAGGATATCGAGGGGGTACTTTACAGGGGTTATTCTGCAGGTGTCTCAACTAGGTTGGGGTTGGACAACACAGTCACTTTACATGTTGAAGCTGAGGGCCACAATAATTGGTTATGAACCTTCACTTGATGTGTATGGGAGTCTCAAGCCTCTCCTAGGTGAGACATACGTGCTTCATTTGGGAGCTCACTTATCCTACCCTTGATTTCTTGTGTTTGGCTTTATATTTTATTGGTGTATGCTCTGTGCACGTTAGCTTGCCTAGGGTTTGCATAATTAGAGATTCTTTTGCATTTTTTGGGTCATTGTGGATTCAGGTGAGGCTCCTCACCATTCTCGTTGTTTAGCAGGACTTCTGCCTTCTACATCTCCTCCTCCTTTGGGAGAGAGAAACATATAGTCCAGGCAGACTACTTCGCACATTGATTCACACATGATGGGAGATCATGAAGATAGTATTACTGAGCTGTCTTTCCTACCTCGAGAGGTTGAAGAAGATGATCCTACACCTGTATACGATCCTTCACTTGATATACCTACACATTCTAGGTTTGATCCTTCACATGATAGACCTACTCGCTCTAGCTATGATCCCTCATTCATGGGTCACTGGTATTGGATGCTGGGCAATGAGACTCATCATGAACCCGAAAGCACTAGTTATGGTAGTTATGGTATGTCTGGTATCCCCACACATGATCCGACATTTCATGTTGAGTCGGAGTTTGAGCTTAACACTACACCTGGGGGAACTCCTATTCCTTACCCTGTGGAGAGGTTTGGGAGCACGCGTCACATTGCACCTTCCATCCCGACGGTGGAAGCTACATCACACATTCATCCTAGACCTGGTGTTAGTAATCCTATTAGGATACTAGATCCAAGATGACTGACTATAGGGAACACCATGTACATAATTTCACATGTCCCTTCGTCCTTTATTCCTTGTTCTTCGAATGTTATTCCTCCACCTCATTCATGTGTTCCTTCAGGTTGGAATGTTGCTATGAGTCATGTCTGTACTACTGCTACTCTCACAGTTGTGTCTCAGATTCAAGTAGCTCCTGTTGTTTTAGGAGGTCGTATTCCTACTTTTGGAGGTCATGTTACTACTTCCAGAGCGTATATTCCTACTTATGGAGTGTCTCATGGGACATCTCATGGGTTGTATTAAGGACCTTATTATGGGACGCAGTATGGACATGGTTATTCACCTTATGGGTATGGGTATAAACAACCTGCTTACTCTCCAAATTATGGCTTTGTAGCCCCACATAGTCAAGGTACACCACATTATGGTGCTTCCATGCCACCCTACACAGGTCAAACGGGAGGAGGGCACTATGGACAAGGCCATGGTGGTTAAGGTAATTAGCCCTATGTGAACCAAAACTATCAGGGAGCGTGGCATCGACTTGCTCAACCTAGGATCCCTTTCCTCGCAACGCTAAATATTCCCGACTTTTTGAGACTAACGAATGATCCCGTATCTCATGACCCGGCTTGGTCGGTTGTCCCTAATAAGCTTCCCTCAGACATTCCCAAATTCGAGGGCAAACCAAGAGAGGATCTGAGTGAACATGTTACTACATTTCACCTATGGTGGTCTTCAAATTCCTTACATGAAGATTTGATCCGTTTAAGGCTGTTTCAACGCACCTTTACAGGGCTTGCCGCGAAATGGTACATAGAGTTACCTAGGGGGGGATTCGCTTTGTTCGATGACCTAGCTATGACTCTTCTCAACCACTTCCAGCTACCATTGCGTTACGACATTGGTATGGAAATATTGTCGACATTTGGGCAAGATAAAGCCATGCATATCTCGGACCATATCCAAGAGTGGAGTAGACGGGAGAGATTGATTAAAGCCTTCATACCACTGGAGTTTCTCCTCGAGTGGTTCCTTAAATCATTACTGCCTTATATAGAGAAGGATGTTTCTACATCTGGAGTTCAGAATGAGGAACAAGCCATTTTTAGGGTGTAGGAATTGGAATTGATTTATGCTCAATCTAGTTTGT
>LPNX010402826.1:435750-503179 GCA_001517045.1 Pseudotsuga menziesii | reverse complement strand
ATGTTTATGACCAAAATATTTAAAACAAAAACCCTAAACCCTAATTTGAATTGAATTTATTCTTGAGATTGTGTTAGCATGTTTCCTTAGCCTCAGAAATAGTTTCTGACACAAACAGATCCCATGTATCAACTATATATGTATACTCACAATCATCCCATTCATTGATGCTACAGGAAATGCAAAAGAAATCCTTCAATCTTGTCCAAATTTGTAGGGTCAAGTCGTATGAGATTCTAATTGAATGAAAATATTGAGTTCCATGAACTGTGTTCACTCGATGTGTTTGGGATCGGTCCATATTTGTCACCTCCTAGGATATTCTCTACACTAAGTGTTTCCTTGTTGCTTGTTCTCCCATGACATGTGCACACCATTTCACTATAGATGCAGTGTCTTTAAGGTGAGGACCTATAAACTTCATCTCTTCCCTTCGAAGGATAGTTTTTATGCATGCACCAACACCATCACACTCTCCTTTTCCATGACCAGTTTCAAAGTAGTTCCATATATGTGGCACCTTGTATTTTATGTGCAACAAACACAACCATTCAAATACACGTGCATTCTTGAACTGTCCAACACAACCATCTGACCAAATGGAATGATGATAAAATGGTATATCCATAGCTATCACATGATCACAGAATAATTTAAAGCAATGCTACATGCAATGGATTTCATGGGTCCGGTCGTCACTTATGTAGAAGTGAATTTATTTCAATATCACATGTTTCTCTTCATTGCTACCGAGCCCATGTCAATACATGATATGCACCATTATGCTCACCTGCTCTCAGTGATAGTATTGAATTTTTATTTCATTTTGTGTTTGTATGGTGTAACTTTCCACAAATTCAACCACTGATAGTATTGTTCTGAGAGGGAAGGTGTCCCAGCATATTCTGAATTGCTCATCTTACAACCGTGCCATATTGACATGTTGAATGTACTGTTGGATCTTTCCATGAAACTCTGAAATAAAATCACATACTTGCACCTGGTGTTAAAAAAGAAAAAAATGCTATAAAAAAACATAAAAGGATGTACATGAATATTAATATATCAATATTCAACAATTTACCTATGAAGTCACCAATTTAATCTTCCTGCTTTCTTTCCCATCATGTAGCTGATATGTCTCATACTGATAGTTCTACTTCTCGACAATTGCATTCCCGAATGCTTGATCTTCACTCTCATGGACGCAATTAGACAATAATGATATCCCACAACAATTGTTGCAAGAACCCTCGACACATTGTTTTAAGTAATGCTTCTTCTTATCTTTCCTCGGACACATTATGCTATGGATGAAATCTATTGATGACATTGGCGGAACTATACTTGAGCATTCCTGCACATGGTGAGGATGCAAAAAATGACGTATATGTGCAAATGTATGGTATGATAGATAAAAATATATGTGGTATCTACAACAACAAGTGTTTTGGATGGTATTGATTCTAACATACCAAGGCTTTCATTTTTCAAAATATATTTTCCCGAGCCTTAGCTCTATGTAGGATACTTTAAACCTCTCGAACAATTAAGTTTGTGTGATGTCAATATAATGTTTAACATGAGGTTCATTGTTTCTAGAACCCCTATAGTGTTTTAACATATCCTTTGTGTCAGAAGAAGGCCTAGTGTTATCATGCCAAAACATGTGCACTAGGCCCTTCACTGCTTCGACTAACTTCATGTCTTTGCAGGGAAACCTACCACTAAATTCCCATAATGTTTCCATTTGTCCCTCTACATCAAGGTTGTCTCTTCTTACTAAATATTTTTTAAGTGTCTTTGGATGTAAAGGCACAATTTGTGATGTGGATTTAAGTAAATGATGTTTTTTTTTACTAGGGGAATCGACAACTGGGGATGGGCTAGTACTCGCATCAGATTTAAGTAAATGATGTTGTCTTATGGATCTACATACAATTGATTCATCCAATACGAAATGGCCCACATTACAGTCCTGTGAACAATTTTTTTTACCAATTGATGTGAATGAAGTAACAAGATATTTAACAATGTGATTACTTGATTCGATATTCTTCAATGTTCTTATTCCTAACTTTTTTCTAACACTTGCCATATTTCTAGATTTAAGCAAAGCTAAAAAATATTCACATTTATCGGCTTCTGATTTGTTATCAAAATATTCTTTGCTTATTTGAGAACACTGATGAAGTATAGTGCATTTAGCCACCTTACCTTCCATGGAAGCCAAGTCATTGTCGTCCACTTGTATGCGTTTAGGAGTTCTCTTTCATTTTGATGCAAGATTTATTATTGTTTGAAATGCTAGAGTGACGTTTACATCCACTACAGGATAAGAACTTTGATTAGGATATTGAACCATGTGGCATGGTCATTGCAGAGTCACATTTTCATCGCGAGGAACATAATTATTAAACTCTTCACAAGATTTCCCACTTAATAACGGATCAATAATGTCATCTCTCGTATAACCAACTTGCTTTAATGTTGAATTATCTTCCTCATCCTCTACATTAGGTATCTGTTGAGTGGAAATGGGAAATAATTACTCATACAATGAATGTTGACGATTTCTTGGATCTTCCCTCTTCTTTTCCTTTTTATTTTCATCTTCTTCCGGTGTAAGCACCTTCCTCGCTGACTTTCAACCTCTTTATGTACATTACCCATTGAAATCCACCCAAACTTGTACATATACTATGGATTTGTTTAAGAAATTATTAAATTGTAGATTTAATAGTTCTCTATGTGTAGGTTCAGAATAATTATGTCGTTTTCTATAGTAAACCTGGCCCATAGCCCGCAACCCAATAATTTTTATAAAACACATATCGCATATGCAATATAATGCATGTCTGTTTTATCGCATATGTGTTATATTGCATATGGGATATGAATACATTTCTTTTTACTTAACGAACAGTTTCTATTATGTGATCACTAAATTACATATGTGATATATCGCATATGTGATTTAGTGCATATCAAATATTTACATTTGATAACCTTATAATGGAACCCATACCCATGGCTAAAACCTCCAAACCTATCCTTTGACCATGGTAGTGTCTTCCGAACTATATCTTGTCTGGAAATATTCATAATGGTTCCTATATGAACATGGTGAATGCCTCCTGAAGAATATTCAATGCATAAAATAGTCTCATGGCACATATATCCCTTATTAAGGCTAAATATCTCGTTTAGAGGCCATGTGTAGCGGTTTAAGACTTGTTTATGTTACACTGTTGTCCCATTACCATGGTTAATGTTAGGATTATTAATCCCCCCTTGGTAAAATGTATATTAGATTAATTATTCCCTAACTTAGCAACCTTAAATTAATTAAATGGGTCCATTAGTGAAATTCGATCCACTTGGCCCAATGGGGCCACATGTGCGAGTCACTGATGTGTGGGGAACACTACTAGAGGTTAACTGCCACTTATTGCATGTGCATGCATGATCCAGGTGGAGCTAACGAATCTGTTCCATACCCTACACACCAAGTTGGGTATCAAAGATTGAGAGAAACATTTGGTGTTGAAGTACCGCGGTTTTCTGCATAGATACATTTAGGAGGAAATGGAGTTCCTCAACATCTCCTTGCTTGGTACGGAGTATTGATATGCTACCAAAATTGAGAAAAAAATCAAACAGATAAAGCGAGACTTTGGATATGCAAATCAAGAGCAAGGGAAAGGTGCCCCCAAACCACAGAATCAATGACATAGCCAAGGCATGGCGAATCAAGAAAACTTTCCAAAGTCACAAGCAAAGAGAAACACTGCAAAGCCAAAGAAGGAAGTGAGAAAGTGGTGTGAGTTCCATAAGAGCCCCACTCATAACACAAGTGAGTGTCAGGCTAAGCAGTCATTGGTGGTCGAGATAAAGGCTTCTGAATCAGATGCATACTCTGACACTGAATCAAAACCCAAGAAGGGGAATGACAGAGGGAAGAAGATTATCGATTCCGATCCCAACACCACTATTTCCACCATGAATATCGAAAAGGAAGAACCAAAAGATTCAGAGGAGGAGGAGCATTTTTACACTAACAGATGTGGGTAAAGGGTTCCCCGCTACAGTTCATTGTTTACAGTGGGAGCCAAAAGAACCTGATTTCAGCAGAGGTCATGAAGCGGTGGGGTTTGCTGACCATAACACACCCATAGGTGTACACCATCAGGTGGCTTCACCAAGGATGATATCTGCACGTCAGCCATCAGTGCCGCCTTCCCTACAGCATCAAACCCTTCACCGATGAGGTATTATGTGATATTGCTTCTCTTAATGTTTGTGATGTATTATTAGGTCAACCATACTTATGGAAGTGAAATGATGTGTATGATTCCTAGCCTCACACTGTTATTATTACATTGGGAAATAATTTGCAGAGGATACCAAAGGTACCACCCCCTGTCGCTATCTCTTTGGTTACTACAAAACAATGCAGTAAGCTCATTTTCAAAACCAGGAAGTTTGTTTTCTTGATGATCCACCCTCAAGGTAAGAAGAATATCATGGCCAAAACCTCCAGACAGGGCCCCTTCGCATGACAATAACAAATGGACAAGGTCATGGAGGAGTACCGGGACATATTCACCTCACCCACTGGGGTGCCTCTCCACTGTCAGGTTAAGCAGCCCATCGATCTAACCCCAGGTGTGCCGCTGCCCAATGGATCGATCTATCAATGCTTTATTCTGGAGAATGATGAAATCAAGAGGCAAATTCAAGTGTTGCTACAGAAGGGTCACATCCGACCAATTTCATTGCCCTGTGGGAGCCCGATCGTGTTGGTACAAAAGAAGGATGGTACTTGGAGACTCTATATTGACTATCGGGCACTGGACAAGATCACTATTCAGAATAGGTACTCTATCCCATGGATCGATAACCTCCTGGACCTCCTTAAAGAGGAGAAATATTTTATCAAGATCGACTTAAAGTCTGGGTATCACCAAGTACCAATCGAACCGACCAATGTGTGGAATATTTCCTTCAAAGACAAGGAGGGCCTTTTCGAATGGTTGGTCATGGCTTTCGGGCTGACGAATGCTCCTGCAACCTTCATGAGACTGATGGATGATATCTTGTGGACATTCACCAACTCATTTGTAGTAGTGTACTTGAATGACATCCTGATCTTCATCCAGACTTCCTAAGAGCACCTCCACCACATCCGACAGGTCCTCCAAACATTGCGGCAGCACAAGTTGTGTGCCAATTTGGCCAAGTGCACTTTTGGCATGACCCAGGTTTAGTATCTAGGATACATCAGTGATGAGTGTGGGGTACATGTGGATCCAAACAAGATCCAAGTCATTCGGGATTGGCTAGGCCAAACTATTCTAACAAAGCTTCGCAACTTTCTAAGCCTTGCTAATTTATACCGCATGTTCGTGTTGGGATTCTCTCATATCACTTGGCCCTTGAGTCAAGTCACCAAGGGAGGAGCGAAAGAAAAATTCTTTATGTCAGAAACTCAGCAGAAGGAATTTGCAGAATTGAAACATCGCCTCTACTATGCCCCAATGTTCACATTACCAGACTTGCAACAACCATTTGAGATCGAGACATATGCCTCTGACTATGCTATTGGGGCAGTCCTTACTCAACAAGGGGATCTAGTGGCATATCACAGTGAGACACTATCCAATGCTGTTCGCAAATATTCAACTTATGACAAAGAAATGTATTCCATTATATAGGCTTGCTGACAATGGAAGCATTACATTTTGGGGAAGGAAACAATCATCCACACAGACCACCAACCCCTGTAGTTCATGCCGACACAAGGGAAGTTATTGAATGATCGCCATCAGAAGTGGTCCACATATCTACAACAGTTTCATTTAAACATCAAGTACAAGAAGGGAAGAATGAATAATGTTGCAGACTACCTCAGCCGACCAACGATCATGGCAATAATGACTGTGCTAAACTCTTGTGGGAACAAGACTTCTGATTGGCCGATTCTCTACAAGAGTGATCTAGAATTAAGCCACACATACTAGATGCTCCTAGAGGGAAACCAAGTTCCAAAATTTCACCTTCAGGATGTACTACTATGTCACATGGGACACCTTTGTGTTCCTTCAAGCGATCATGCCAAGATGATTTGGGAAGCATACTATAGTTGGGTCACTGGGCATTTCGAGGTCGATAAAATAGTGGCAATACTATAGAAGTATTTCTATTGGTTGAACCTTCAACAAGACGTTAGGAAGTACATTCGATCCTGCATTGCCTGCACCATTGCCAAACCATCCATCAAGAAGCAAGGCCTCTATACTACGTTTCCAACCCCTAGTAGACCTTGGGAATCCATATCCATGGATTACATGTTAGGAATTCCTTCTACTAAGCACAGCAATGACTGTGTGTTTGTGGTCATTGAAAGATTCTCAAAGATGGACATAATGGCAGCCTGCAAGAAGAATATCATAGCAGAAGCCACTACTAAACTCTTCTTTGAACGAGTGTGGGTACACTTTGGGATCCCACAGTGTATAATATCAAACCGGGACATCAGTTTCCTTAGTACATTCTGGTCTAGCCTATGGTCAATGCTAGACACCAAGCTCACAAAGTCAACAGCTTTCCATCCCCAGATTTATGGCTAGACAAAGGTTGTCAACAGGATGATCGTACACATTTTGCACATGTACAAATCAAAGCATCCACACACATGGGATGAGAGCCTCCACTATTTACAACACAGCTATAATTGGGCCCTCCATATCTCAACCAACCATAGCCCCTTTTAGGTGGGCTTGGGATTCCAGCCACTATGTCCCATTGACGTAGCCATGCCATTTGCAGCTAATGAGGCTAATTCAGCTCATATACAGTCTAAAGTTTCCAAGGCAAACAACTTCATTGAGCACATTCAACACATTAAACAATAGGTTCATGACATATTGGATAGATCCAATGCTAAGTACAAGTAGCGACATGATCATCATCGGGTACAACACAACTTCCATGTGGGCGACAAAGTGTGGCTACACTTGCACAAGGAGCGCCTCGCTGGACCACACTGCAAGCTTCACCTGCTTTGATATGGGCCATACACCATCATTAAGGATTTCAGGGACAATGACTTCGAGCTCAATATTCCACCATTCCTTGGTTTGCACCCAGTGTTCAATGTGGACTGCCTTCGGCCCTACTTTCCACCTCTACTGGACACATCAGATGTGGCAGAACAACTCACACCAACAGAGTTAAACCATGAATGCATGGAACAAGACACAACTGAATAGATTATGAACACACAGGTCAAGAACACCTGCTAGCAGAATATCTAGCTATATCGAGTTCTTAAAGCAAGCCAACTTCTTCGCCAGGGAAAGTGGCTCACCGAGGACCAAGTTCAGCAGAAGTTTGCTCATCTCATGGAGGAACTCAATGAAATGGGGACCATTGCTTCCTAATGGGGTAGTAATTATGCAAGTGGATATTGGTGGCCACCCACCTTTTCCTATTGGACCCCCACCATTGTTTCTTTTAGTTTTCCAGTTTCTTTAATTGTACCAAAATTTACTATTTTTGGCAGTTTTTGGGTCCTAAACTTTCAGAGCCATTTTGAGGCCCTAAACGATGTTCATGGATGTATTCCTTAAATATATATTTCTAAGGATGTATCATGCACATTAAATGGAGGTAGTATGCTAAATTTACGACCCTAGGAAATTGATGTACGAAGTTACCCAACGGAGCCCACATTAAGGCATTCCACCTCCTAGGGTTAGGTTTTTGGATGTGTAGGGTTTCCATTGTTTCTCAATAATATATAGGCCTTCGAGAATCATTGTAACACAGAGTTCAGAGGCATGTAGCCACCACATCTCTTCTCAGAGATAAGCTGCCAACACTCTAGCTAGTTTATTTCCATTCTGTATAGTAAACAAGTTTCAATTATTGATTAATGAAATGAAGTGTTATTTCCATTGCATATTTGTTTCTATGGTTATTTTTGTATTTTGTTGCATTCTTTCATAAATCTGGATCAATGCATCTGTTAGGGAGCCTCCTAGACCAATCCCTACATTTTAGGAACCACTAGGAGTCCCGCGACCAACCTACTTCAGTCAGTTGGTGTTAGCACTAGTTAGTCTTAGTAAGCCCTGAGTTACAATCAATTAATTCTCTATCAGTTAATCTATCACTACCAATTCATGGATAATGCATGGTTACATGGGGAGGAGCACTTCCCCTAATTAGCACACTCAGTTGCACTGCGCTAACTAGTTGTTAGTGCTTGCTAGAGTTATTGGTCATCGGGGAGTTGTCTATTTGGACTCCGATATTGATTGAGAGAAATTCAGGTAGAGATTCGGTTAGAAATAGTCTTATCCACTTGGAGGATTAGAATTCATTATTAATGCATTTGAATTATACCTATTTAAACTACATTGTAACACCAGATATTATTATGATGAATATACTGTAAATTCCTGAGCAATACTTGTCTGTTTCTTGTGTGGTTTGTTTTTCTTAGTTTGTATGTTCATTCTCCATTCAATTTATGCAACATTATCAGAACTCTCTTCTTGAATATCTTAATGGAATTCAATTCTAATACGGTATCAGAGCCTTCTCAGGTAGGTTTCATGCTTGTTTCCCCCCATCGAACATCAGAAGCAGCTAGGTTTCCACAGAAGTCCCCTATGAAAATTTTCTAGCTCTAGATTTGTTCAAAGAAACGGAGAGGGCATGACGGACCCTAAAAACATGTTCATTCTGAGGAAAAGCATGATTCTAATAGTTCATATGTTTTAGTCTTATTTTTAGTGTGATTGGCAGCTGGTATGTATCTTGAAAGAAGTATTTGCAGTCTCCCTACTGGATCAATTATGAGTTCTCAAACTTGTGAGCCACGGATCCTCACAACTTCCAATTACCTTGATTGGACGATTGATATGCAGTTAGCCTTGCACAAGCATGCCTACCATAGGATCATACATGGATTGGATTCTAAGCCTCATCAACCGGTAGAGCCGAACAAGTTCCTAAACTGTTGTGATGAAGCATTCAGGTACTTATGTACTTATATTTCTAGATATCTCCTCTTTCATCTAGAAGGATAGAGGACTCCCATAGAATCCTGGGAGAAGATTGATAGCTTGTTTAACAAACAAGATGAGCTTTGGGGACATATTCTGGAGAATGAGTTGGTATATTTACATCCCAATAGTTTCGAGACTATTGAGCAATTATTCTCCAAATTCAAGTCTCTAGTGCTACAATGTAGATAGTGCAGGATAGAGAGGAAGTATGATTTGAATGTCCTTTCCATACTTAGCAAAATAGGTCATGAGTACTCTGTCTATGTCTCTATGTTTCATTCCAAGCGGGAAATTTTGCCTGATTGGAAACTTCCTTCTTTAGATTCATTCTCTGAGTCCTTAATCAAAGGACAAGACAAATTGATTCGAAAGAGAGTCATCCATACTTCCAAATATCAAGATCTCTTGGTTACTGAATCTTTCAAAGCACAAGCAAAGGGGCCATCAAAGAAGAAGGATCCAAATGTAGTTGATTCGAATCCTAAAACAAATTAGCAAGCTTCTAAAGGGGCCTCCGGCTCTAAGAAGAAGAAATTTGAAAAGAAGTTATGTCCATATTGTGAAAAGGGATACCATCTTGAAGAACATTGTATGAGGAAGCAACTTGATGAGATGTCAACTCTTCTCAAGAAGCACGAAATTTATCCTCCAAGACAAAGGAATCCTAATGAATAAGCACCTATAGAATATGCCGAAAGGTGTCATGCTTTGAAATCAACTCTCTCTCCATCCTCGGCATACATCATAGATTCTGGAGCATCCAACCACATGGTTTCCTCCAAAGAATCATTCTAAACTCTTTCACTATCAAAGGGGCCTAATATTCACATGGGATATGATTCCTAGATTCCAACAGAAGGAATGGGCTCAGTCAAAGCGAAGCATGATGAGTTCAAGAATGTCTTATATGTTCCCTCCCTTGCTTCTAACCTGTTATCTATTTACCAGATGACCCATATAGGCTCTCCCAAGAGGGTCACATTCGATTCTGACTTAGTTGAGATTACAGAAAAAGCCACTAGAAATCTAGTAGTGAAAGGTATTGCAAATCACTCTGCCAAAGATTATGAGTTTTCACATTTCTTACCTCTTTCTACTCCTACAACATTATTGTCTCATGCTAACAACACCAACAATATTTGGCATGAGAGATTTGGCCATCTCAATTTCAAATATCTGAAGCAGCTCTAGAACGATAAAATGGTTGAAGTTTTTCCCTCCAAGCATCCAGAAAAGAAGTATGATATTGGGAATGCTCTTAGAGATGTCTCTACACTTGATTTGATACACAGTGATGTAGTTGGACCTATTCCCACAAACTCCATTAATGGTTGTAGGTATTTTTTTACCTTTGTTGATGATTGTTCTATTGATGTAATTGTAACTTCGGAATGTATTCACTTGTATTTATTATCTATTGTAACCCGATGTTTATTCCAGGATGTACTTGTGTCATGTCATGCCCTGATGTTCCATGTGGAAGGATCTATGATGTAAACAAGTCATGTAAAGTTATTGTGGACAACCATTCTATTGTCTAAGAGTTAAAATCCCCACAGTTATGGGGCACTAGGGTTATTAGACTCTCCTAGAGAGGTCAGCCCTAGTAGGGTTTTAGTCATGTCAGGAATCAGTATAAATGGAGAGTTGGGATCTCTATTTATCACACACTCATCCACACTTAGTTGTAGCGTATAGCTGAGGAACAGAAAGACATTGGGGCAAGGAAGAAAGAGGTTACTGCTGTCGGGAGATCATCTTACTGTTTTGGGATTTTATTTTGGTGTTGATTCTATCTCTGATGAAGTTCCAGGGTTTCTCCATTTATGGTTTCCCTGAGGAAAAACACTGTGTTCATTGTCTCTTATGTTTGATTGTTGTACTTGTTGTTCTCTCAGTTAAAGATCCTAACATAATGTTATCTTGATTGATAAAAACTAACATGGTATCCGAGCTAACCTGAGAATAAGACATTGTGCAGCTACAGGGACTAGGGATCCCTACTTTGTGGATCTCTCTCGACAAATTTTCAGCAAAAGAAGGTTGGAATAACTCTCCTCCCTAGGGCGCATCTTTTTGTCGAAGAAGAATCCAATCCTGAGGTTTTTCAGGTTTGGACCCAACACTACTGTCGAAAATTAGGGCTTTTCACAGAAGAGGAATTTTTCAATGAGCCCAATCTTGGATTGATATCCTCCCCAAAATCAAAGTTAGGGATCAAATTCAAAGCATTTGGTTGGATAGAAATTTGGAAAAGAAAAACCCTAATATGCTCTTGAACCAGCTCTGTAGGATTTCATCTCCAAATCCAGATCCGACATCTTCACCTGGTAAGATCTAAATATTTTGTATTTCCATTTGAGGTTCTCAGTTAAGATGTCTCATCATACCAAGCTTGATGAGAAGCTTGAGGGAGCTGATAAATTCTGAGCTTGGAAGTATAGGATCTCCCTGGTCTTGGAAGAAATTGAGTTGGACTCCTATATCAATGAGGAGGTTCCAGTTCCAGATGGGGATGAGGCTAAGGCATTACATAAGAAGAAATTGGTTATGGAAAAGAGGATCATTGTTGATTCAATCAAGGATCACCTCATACCATAGGTGTCCTCCCTAAAGACACCTAAGGCTATGTTTGATGGCCTAACCAAATTGTTTGAAGGGAAGAACATAAACTGGAAGATGACTCTGAGAAACCAACTGAAGAATGTAAAGATATAGAATGTTGAGACCATCCAGTCTTACTTTACAAGGGTCTCTCAGATCAAGGAATAGCTGGAAGCAGTAGATGAAGAAGTACAGAACCAGAGGTTGTGATGACCACCTTGAATGGTCTCCCTACATCATGGGACTCCTTTATTCAAGGGATATGTTCTAGAAAGAAGTTAGTGAAGTTCAGCAGACTGTGGGAAGAATGCTCTCAAGAAGAAGCTTGGATAATAGCTCAAGAAGAAAATATGGGAAGTGAATATCAAGCTCTCATAGTACACTCCAAGAAAACCAAAAGAAGTTCTCATCACTCCAGAGGTAAGCGTTTCTCTAAAAATAACTCTAGAAAAGCCATGTCTAGAATCAGATGTTATACATGTGATGAAGTAGGACACTTTGCAAGGGATTTTCCTAAAAGATAGAATAAGAAAACAAGCAATAAGAGAAGACATCATGATCATGTTGTAGAGGATGATGAACCATCCAAGAAGAGAACCAGATATGAAAGTGAAGACTCTTCTAGTGAAGAAGAATATGTCTTGATTTTTGCTCTCACGGGAAACATCACACATGGAAGCAATGATTGGCTTATAGAAAGTGGGGTTTCCAAACATATGATAGGATTCAAAGAATCCTTTGTAAAACTTTTAGAAACAAGGTGAAGCTTGGAGATGACTACCAATATCCAATAAAAGGTAGTGGGGAATTCTCCTATAAACTAGACTCTGGAAAGTCTATGAAGATGCAAGATGTATTGTTTGTACAAGGTCTCAAGAAGAACCTTCTCTCCATATCTACATTAGATGCAAAAGGAATGAGGGTTGCATTCATAGATGGTCAATGTAACATCCTCGACCCTCCGATTAGCGAAGAGGACGCTACTATACATCAAATCATCTAGGCATCTAGCCCCATGAAAATGAACATACATACATATAGTGCTGAAGCATGATACTTAAAATATAAAACATTTTATGAATCATAATCATTCATATACACAACGGAAGAAAAAGATATCAATCAACATTCATGCATATATAGATCAGCATTTAACATGTATATCATCATTCATCAATGGTAAATATGTAATTGTAGACACAAGTTAGGCAAGAGTACTTATATTATAGAGAACTTGTTCTGCAACCAGCTACGTCACTGCAACATTCCACCCAACCATAGTCCCACGTGCTCCTTACTCTCTCAACAACGCAGCCACCCCCGAGCCGGGCATGATTCCCCAAGGAATAAGAAACTAACATGCTTACACGTAGACAAGGATAACAAAACCACTAGGGTACACATTTCATCCAAGCCAACACAGTTGGGTTTATCAGGGGAACAACAGATTAACCAAGCAAATAAATTTGGGTTTATCAGGCCATCCAGGAACTGGAAAAAGCTAATGGTAAGCTGGTGCATCGACACCAGAATAAGACTGGCTTCTAGAACACCCACACACACCCAACACAAGGAAATCAGTCCTTTCTTTGCAACGTAGTCCCTCAGACCCTCATGTCCCTTCTAGTGCTATTTAGGGGTTGTGGAGAAGAAGACCAGCTCATTAGATCTGTCTGTGTGGTTCTCAACCCACCAGGTTTATCGAGCACCTCAGGCCCTCATTCACCACTGTCACATACCCCAATTTTGTAAAATTTTGTAAATTGTTTTATTATATCCTGAGACATTATGTTAAATTTAATGCTAAGTAGGAATTGATGACTCAGCAGAGTCAACAGAAATGGAGTGTAATTCAGAATATTTTATTTTTAATAAATAAATTGTAGAGACAACAGCATGGGAGAGCTGTTAAAAAGAGGTTACTAGTCAAACTGGTGGATGGAACTAGGTGGAAAGGCAAAATACAAGTGGCAGCATCCTCAAACACTTCCTAAGTTGCAGGTGGCAACTTCCCTATATTTGGGGTCATGATTCCCCAAGAAAGTGGAATCAGAGCAGGTGGCTCATTAAATGACAGTTAACCCAAGAAATACCTAGGAAATCTTTTAAAAAGTACTCAATGAAGAGAGTTGGGGGCTGCTCAGATAATTTGCAAAGAGAATTCATTTAGGTGAATATTATTCAGGAAATTCATTGAGGAAGAGGGAAATACATTAAGGAAGTTGTTCTAGGAGGATTGCTGCAGTAAGTTGATTTCATTACAGCTTTTTGGGCTCAGAGAACTGACTAATAGTTTTGAGTTAATACTGAGTTTGAAGACTGGTATTTGACTTTGCTGCACCTAGTTCCATCCAGGGAGACCAGAGCAAGCTCGGGCGTCCTGAGGAGTCGCTATCTGAGCGCTCTCCAGGAGTTGGTAGGGAGGAACGGCCTCCCATTGCTGTTGTTGTCCATAGTTTAAACAGGTGCTATCACTTATTTCTTTATGTTTAATGAGTATGAATGTATGCATGTTATGTTTATATTATATGTCTGAAGAGTTAGTTAGTTTAGTAATGTGAGTATCTCAGAATATTAGTAGTTAAATCTGTTGCTGAGTTAAAGAATTACTGTGTTTTTCCACATCTGGGATCACCAGACCGTACTCCAGCACAGTATCTCGATATTGTGAAGTAGTATCCTTCTGAACTGAGTTTCCTATTTAGTTACTTTCAGTAACCACAAGTGTTTCACAAATTCATAAGTTATTTTCTTATAGTTTTAAAAGCTACTTCCTAGTACTGTATCTTTGTTTCCAGTAAATGCTAGCTGTAATAAAGAAAAGATAGACTAAGTATTCCTGCTGTTTAAAGCTTATAATTGTTTGAACGAATCTAACCTCTTAATGTTGAAAAAAGACAATACTGACAGTAGGATGTAATTACTTATTGGTTTGATTTTATAGTTAAAACCTAGTGGTGTTAGTCTGTATTTTGGTTAAGAATGCAGTCATGTAAATATTGAATCTTCTTTTATTTCAGCTAAGATTAAACAGATTTCAAAACTGTTATTCTATTTTCTTATATGGTAAAGGAATGTTACTATATACAAAGGATTTTATAAATATGAACATGAGATAAAAATTAAGTATTATATGAGTATTATGTAATTATACACAGGCATTATAACTAAATAAATAAACCAAACCAAACATTGGATAACAACATTAAATAATAATCATAGAAACATTGGTAAGAATTAACATCATCATTGTATCACTAATAATATATCTATATTACATACATTATAAAAGTAACACTTAAAGTAATATTTTATTATTACAATTATAAACCTAGACTATTTATACCCGATGAATAAATAAATAAGGTTTATGTATAAACTATTTATACTCGGTGTATTACAAAGTAAATAAACAATACTTAAAGAAAATAGTAAAAGATATTAAGAGTACAACAAGCTTTCATAATTTGAAAAGTATGCACTTTGCATTTACATCTTCTAATAAATAGAAGTCAAGTTGTAAAGCCAGTTCAGAAACCTTAACAACAAATCTATTTAACAATAAGCCGGAGTGTACTTTATCTCCCAAATTCTTTATATAACAAGATAAATTACAGTATTTATAACATGACCAAAAATAATGTAAGAAAGTAGAATCGACACTTATGATATTGGTATAAGGGTATAAACCCTACATAACATTTAAGAAGTTAATACATAATAAGTAAAAACAAAGTACATAACCCTAACAGTAACATTATAAAGAGTTTATCAATAGTATAATAACTTAGTTATTCTTTTTAAAGGCCAAGTTTTTTATTTTAAAAAGCAAAGGTAATAATAGAACCAGTATATTGCTCGAACAGTGAGCTTCATCATTATGTTATAATCCATTTATTTTACTCACAGTTACCGACAGAGTTTATAATTTTAATTCATAATGGCAGATTAAGAAACTGAACTTAATCTCAACTATAAAATTAGGGTTGAACCCTATAAAACCAGTTATACAAGTAAAATAAATACTAAGGGTTAAGACAATATTTTCACTTACGGCCGCATTATAAATCCACAGTATAAACTATTATAAACCCATATATTTTATTATTTCCTGTACAAGGCATAGATTCAAAATGTATGCGATGAACAAACTCAAAGATACAGAAATGCTTTATAATAAGTTATATTACAAAACTCTGGGTGAAAACCCTGAACTATTCAAGAGTATAATAAACGAAAAAAAGAAGTCTAGGTCACAACCTCACCCGCAGGGAGGTTTATAGCCCAGTGCTGCTTATACAGTATTTTTTTTAACATAAAAAGAAATCTAATAATTACATTATCGACCGAATCCGTAACACCCATGCACAGTGCAGGGTTCATCTTGTTAAAAATTTATTTAACATACAGTTTAAAATACTTAATAGAGCTGAGGTAACCTCAGAGTCACGTCTCTCAATGCCAAACCTCTAACAGCCCTAGAAAAACCAGCAAGGAGGGAACGCCATGTTTGAGACCAGGCTTACCGGGAAGTTCAACGGCCGAAATCTTGCGTTTCCCACTCCACAAGGAGAAGACCAAACCTACAAAAAGAAGGAGCAGCTTTTTAATTAAACCCTTAACATTTTCTGGCTAAACTATTTTCTTAAATGGAAAAACGATGGTGCGACCTGTAACTTACCGGCAAGTTTGAAAGAAGTGCAGCCACCGTAAATAGACTAATAACCATGAGCAGAGGAAGCATAAACCCTTCCTTTGTCACCAAGAAGAAAGAGCTAGCTGGAGCGAGGGATACCTTTCACAATGGGAGCAGTGACAGTATCACGTCGAAGAAATGCACTCACGCCGTGACAAGGTCGACAATGGTGCCAAAGGGAAAAACCCTAGGTTTACAGTAAACCATTAAACCACCAACAACAAGATTCTTACTCCCACACAGTGCAGTAGACAAGCACAAAGGGCTGAAGCGGTATAAAAGCTGCTATCAAACAGTGCAACAACAAAAATGGACCAAGAGGGTTTGCAGAGCAACCAAGCCCGAAGGCGAAGGAGAAATGACAAACTAGGGTTGAGTCAACGGTTTTATAACACCGGTGCATGGTTGAGGAGTTACCACGTAAGTACTTTAATACATTGCATGCAAGTGGGTCGAAGTTCTAATGTTCTACGACGAGTCTGCCATTGATGGTTTTTCCAAACAAAATCATAGCATGGAGATCCCTTATGGTCACTATACCATAGTATTACCTGCTATATATTTCACAACCACAGTGTTAGAACAATGCTATTAAGACTATGCAATATAAATATTAAAACCATGCATTTTCAATATTAAAAACTTTGCATTATATACATCGTTCAAGATTAAGTCTTGAAGTATTTAGACATAGAGAACTTGGTTTTAATTATAACAAGATATAAGAGCATAGGAATAATGTTAAGTTGTGGTTGTTTATAAACATACCATCATATTACCATTTTGTCTTAGTCTCAAGTGGAGGAAAGAGACATATCATTTCTTTAAAGTCTATAAAATAATGGAGTAATGTTAGGCATAGTTGTTTTCAATTCTACAACTGTAATGCCAATTGCTATAGTTTTGCATTGAAGGTAAAAGACTTGTCATTCTCTTTTTATATGACTTTAACTTGTAGAAACCAAGCTATATAATCCACTAATTTGGAGTAGGGTTACTTCAGTTCTTTTTCACTTGTTATTGCTAATATAATAACAATCTTTTAATAGTCTTAGATTCCTTATGGTAATCAATTAGACTTTTGCTATCTTTCATGCTGAAAGATTTACAAAGATTGTATAAGTGAGTGTATTTTAGGCAGCATGTGTAAATTATTATAATCGTCCTTGTTGATAATATAGTCTGGAAACTCACGAATGAGTGTAATTATGATAATCTAGGACTAATTCTAAAGGTGTTTATGATAATTATCCAAATGTCGATCATGGAAATAGAAGTAGCCTTTCAAACATTGCAAATCCTTTAAATGTTAAGAGAAGACTTGTATTCAAATAGTAAACTTTGTAAATGATTAAAATAAGAAAAGTTTAAGTCGATACTTGTGATATCTTAGCATTTACAGCTACAGATGCAAACATGATTATATTGCAATCTAAACATGACCCTGCTGCAGAAACTCTAGATCATAGGATTTAAACTTTGATATTGTAATTTTCTACCATGCTAGTGGTTAGTAAAGTGATAGTTATTGCATTGTTACACTTACTTCTAGTATGAACGTTTAATAGTTTTGTACTAAGTGGATCTGTTAAACCATAATTTCTGGATAATAGATTTTAACTGAAATCTGTATGAGTAAACTTCAATTCTCGAGATTTAGATCTCAAAAGAAAAACTATATAAAGATTTACCTTTAGATCTTGTTAAATCTGTCTAGAATGTTTATACTTGTACAAAATAAATTTATATAGCAATTTTAATTGAAAACTTCCGAGATTTGGATAGCAGTGACCCGTGCATCTTACCTGTATATCTGTAAAAGAAGAAAACTGTTGCATTATCTCGGAAGCTAAGTAATCCAAGTCCTTCATGACAAACCCACCTTGTGGTCGCAACAGAAAACAATTAGTAACTGACAAGAAACTCATCTTTAAAGTTAAGTATAATAAAAGATCATTCAGTTACAATTCTAGTAGCATAAACTAATCAAACAGTTAATGACTGCATTTAATGGGATTATATGCTATTTTAAAAAATTTAAATTTTTCAGAATTTTTGGGGTTTTGACAACCACTCCAATGTAGTTCGAGGACAAAACCACTACATGCAAGTAGCCGAATAGCTATTCATCTTTTACAGGGGAAAAACACATTTGAACAGAATGCAGGTATTCATAGCATTCTTCAACCGATACCACCATAAAAAGGAAACACACAGCCAAACAAATCAAGGAAATGATAGCCCATGATCAACTCTGAGGATGCATCGCATAAATCTCACTGCATTCACTAGGAAAACTTGTACAAACCAGGAATGGAAGAGGTTCCTACTTCCAACTCTACGTGAGAGAGAGAACAAAACCCAAAGAACTATGGATGCGATTACAAACACAATTTCAATGATGGAAAGAATAGAACATTAAGAAATATTCCAATGGTGGAAAAAGACACACTCTCTATGTGATCAGAGGAGAGAAACAATCCACCAACCCTCAAATTCATGAGGCAGAGGAGAACTATCTTTTGCGTGAATGGGGAAGAAAACCCACCAACTAGCAATCCTAAGAGAGAAGGAAAACCCCCAACAATGGAATGTGGATTCCTTTAACTCCCTCGTGTGAAGGAACTGAACAGGCTCACGATCGGGGTAGTGGACAGGCCAACAGATGTGTCATGGAGAGAGAGTCAGTAGGCATGGGTGTGGTCTTTTTGCCAACCAATTCACTGTCCCAAATAACCAACAGAAAACCGAGGTGCTGGGACCAAAAGAGAGAGGTGACACGTGGCTCTTTCCCATGACTCAAAGTTCAACATCCCCCCCTTCCTTATCCTTCGGAATCATGCCCCTTCTCCATTTAGTTGCCTCAAACATAGCTAGTTGGGCTATTTAATTAAAATGCATGTTTACATGATGCCACAATTAACTATATGCCGTACGTCCCGATATACCTTCGGTAACCATTCCCAAAACAGAAATAAAACATAACCAAATCTATGGTTGGGCCTTGGCCTTTGTCTCTGCACCAAGATTATTTACAATATATGCAAGCGGGGTTAAAACTGGGGGATTATAGTCAAGTCATCATGTGGCCAAAAGGAAAGACTATCAATGATGTGGTAGTGATTGGAGAACAAGAAGGAGGATTGTACAAATTAAAGGGCCATCCAGAACAGGCCTTAGTCCATGACATAGTTGAGCCAAATGAGCTTTGGCATAGAAGGCTTGCACATGTGCATTACAGAGCACTACCACTGGCAAGCAAAGTTGTTGAAGGTCTTCCAGAAATTCAAGGAAAATATGATGGGTTCTGCAAAGGATGTGTGAAAGAAAAGAATACAAAGAAGACATTTCCAAGTAGCAAAAGTAAAGCAAAAGGAATCTTGGAAATCATCCACTCTGATGTAAGCAGTCTGATGTCATCAAGCTCACTAAGCAGGTATGTATATTATATTTATTTTATTGATGAATTTTCTAGAAAGACATGGATTTACTTCATGAAGAACAAAGATGAAGTATTCAACAAGTCCAAGGAATTCAAATCCTTGATCGAGAATCACACTGAAAAGAAGATCAAGACCTTTCAATCAGATAATGGCGGAGAATTCACTTCAAATGAATTCAAAGAGCTATGCAAAGAATCAAGGATTAAGAGGGAGTCATCCACTCCTTATAATCCACAACAGAATGGGATTGTAGAAAGGAAGAATATAACTATCATGGAAGCTACAAGAGCAATGCTTCATGATCAAGATCTTCCTATGCATCTTTGGGAAGAAGCTGCTAGAACAATGGTGTAGGTATAGATCCGTACTCCACATAGAGTACTTGAGAATAAGACTCCTGAATAAGTCTTCTCCGATAAGAAACCAAAATTCAACCATCTCAGAATATTCGGTTGTCCAGTGTACATACACATTCCAAAAGAGAAGAGGACTAAGTTAGATCCTTCAGGAAAGAAGCGTATATTTGTGGGACACTCTAAAAGCTTGAAGGCTCACAGAATATACTTCCTAGGATTCAAGAAGTTTGACATCAATATGGATGTGACATTTGATGAAGACACAGCTTACAACAAATCTAGAAAGAAACCTACTAAAGAATTTGAAGAAGTAGAAGCACCAAGAATTCATGATACAACCATGAATGAAGAAGCTTAAGAAGAAGATCGAGAATTTGAAGAACCACAAAGACCTGTAGATCCACCTTTAGATAAGAGTCCTCATAAGAGGAAACCTAATTGGGTATGAGAATTTATCCAAGGTGTGGAAAGATATGGGGCTCCAGAAGCGAATCACAGAGAAATAAAAAGGACCAGATCCTACTCTGGGTATGTAGCATTACTATGTGATTTCATCAATAAAGAACCTTTCAATTATGAAGAAGTGGTATAATGGAAAGAATGGAAGGATGCTATGATCGAAGAATATAATTCAATCATGAAGAATCATTTTTGGGATGTTGTCCCAAGACCATAAGGGAAGTCAGTTGTAACTTCCAAATGGATCTATAAGATCAAGCAGGTTGCAGACGATAGCATAGAGAAATATAAAGCAAGATTTGTTGCTCGGGGTTTCTCCTAGAAAGAAGGAATAGATTATGAGGAAACATTTGCACCTATATCCAGATACACTTCCATCAGATCAGTACTTGTTCTAGCTACAATAACGAAATGGAAGATACACCAAATGGATGTCAAGACTACTTTCTTGAATTGTGTAGTGGAAGGGGAAGTGTATGTGGAGCAGCCACTCAGTTTTGAGACACATGACAGGGAGTCTCATGTATGTAGATTGAATAAAGCCCTGTATGGTTTGAAACAGGCACCCAAGACATGGTACAATAGAATCGATAGCTTTCTATCTAGTTTGGGCTTTACCAAGAGTAAAGCAGATTCCAACCTTTACTACAAGGTTGAATATGGCAACCCAGTGATTCTCCTACTATACATAGCTGATCTGTTTGTGACATGTATGAATGGTTTGATTGCTCATACAAGGAGAAAGCTTGCTGCCGAGTTTGAAATGAAGGACTTGGGTATGATTCATTATTTTCTAGGCATAGAAGTGTGGCAGAGTGTAGATGGAATCTCCCTTGGACAAGGGAAGTATGCAGTAGAGATCCTGAAGAGGTTTGGGATGATGATCTTGAAGGCTATGGCCACACCTATGGCATCAAACCTGAAGCTATTGAGTGATTCTTCATCGGAAGCAATTGATGCCACGATGTATCGTCAGATGATTGGGTCCTTGATGTACCTGATGAACATGAGACTAGATATTTGCTTTGCTGTGAACACCTTGAGCCAATTTCTGATAGATCTGAGACATGTTCACTTGACTGCTGGAAAGTATATTCTGAGGTACCTAACGGGTACAATTGATTATGGGCTGAAGTACGATGTGAATCAAAAGATTAATTTGGAGGGTTATGTTGATTTATATTGGGTAGGAAGTTCCATCGATAGGAAGAGCAGTTTAGGGTGTTGCTTCAGTATGGGATCGGCTGTGATCTCTTGGTTTAGTAGGAAGCAATCCTGTGTGGCACTAAGTACAACTGAAGCAAAGTATGTCGCAGCTTGTTCAACTAGTTGTGAGGCAGTATGGCTGAGGAAGCTACTGTCTGATTTATTTGATCTCCAGTTGGATGCTACTTGTATACATTGTGAGAACCAGAGTTGTGTGAAGTTATCAAAGAATCCAGTGTTCCATGACAAGTTGAAGCATATCGAGATCAAGTATCACTATATCAGGGATATGGTGTAGAGCGGAGCATTGAAGATCTAGTATATTGCGACGGATGATCAGATAGCTAATGTGTTGACAAAGCCATTGGCCAGAGTGAAATTTGAGTACTTCAAGGAGAAGCTTGGTTTTCTCTAGATCAAGGTCCCTTCCAAGGGGAAGTGATGAGTCTGGAATCCATTCTGAGAAGTACGTCAGATGTAAGGGTTGAGCCATTTTGTCATGGTTAAAGGATTAGGTTCCTTCCATGTCATATGTGAGTACTGGCCATTCTGATGAGTAGGTCAGATGTAAGGGAAACTGCCATTCTCTGGGAGAATGAAGTCACCTGGTCAGTTACCAGGTAGCTCAGTCTGGGACCGGGGGCCATTCTGATGTGACTGAAGGATTGGTTCCTACAAGATCAGATGTGAGTGCATGCCTTTCTGACTAATAGGTTAGATGTAAGTGTTGTGCCTTTCTGACGAGTAGGTCAAATGTAAGTGTTGTGCCTTTCTGACGAGTAGGTCAAATGTAAGTGCTAAGCCTTTTCACAGATGATAGTAGTTGTTTCCTATCATGCTGGTGAATGTGAGTGCTAGGAATTTTTTATTTGATTGTAGGATTGGTTCCTACATGATCATATGTGAGTGTTGGGTGTGCCTTTTTGACGAGTAGGTCAAATGTAAGTGCTAGGTGGGCCATTCTGACGAGTAGGTCAGATATAAGCACTGAAGAAGACCTACATGGTGGCTAGGCCTACAACCATCATGAAAAAGGGCTGGCTCTGTAGAACTTCCTGTGATGAGAAGAATCATGAGATAGCACATATCATGATGACCCAGTGATGATCCAGATCAAGCTATGATTCAGATCTAGTTATGATGTCTATGAGATGATCCAGCTCAAGTGATGATCGAGATCCAGATCTAGTGATGATGTCCAGTGATGATCCAGATCGAGTGATGATGTCTAGTGATGATGTCCAGTGATGATCCATATCGAGTGATAATCCAAATCTAGTGATGATGTCCAGTGATGATCTAGATCGAGTGATGATCCAGATTCAGTGATGATGATCTAGATCGAGTGATGATCTGGATCTGAAGACAAATATGACTTGAATATGAAGATGACTTGAAGACAAAGATGACTTAAAGATGTAGATGACGACAAGATCCAGAGAAGAAGACTAGTGATGAAAATTGTGTTGAGAGAATACCTTCCTAGTTAAGAGGGAGTGTTGATGTAATTGTAACTTCAGAAGGTATTCACTTGTATTTCTTATCTATTGTAACCCGGTGTTTATTCCGGGATGTACTTGTGTCATGTCATGCCCTGATGCTCCGATCGGGAGGATCTCTAATGTAAAAAAGTCATGTCAAGTTATTGTGGGTAACCCTCCTATTGTCTAAGGGTTAAATTCCCTAGAGTTCCAAGGCACTAGGGCTATTAGACTCTCCTAGAGAGGTTGGACCTAGTAGGGTTTTAGTTAGGTCGAGAATTAGTATAAATAGAGAGTTGGCATCTCTATTTATCACACACTCATCCACACTTAGTTGTAGCGCATAGCTGAGGAAGAGAAAGAAACCAGGGCAAGGAAGAAAGAGGTTACTGCTGTCGGGAGATCATCTTACTATTTTGGGATTTTACTTTTGGTGCTAATTCTATCTTTGAGGAAGTTGCGGGGTTTTCTCCATTTATGGTTTCCCCGAGGAAAAACACTGTGTTCATTGTCTCTTGTGTTTGATTTCTATACTTGTTGTTCTCTTAGTTAAAGATCCTAACATAATGCTAGATTGATTGATAAAAACTAACATGTTTTAGGTACTCTTGGATCTACTTCATGCGAAAAAAATCAAAATTTTTTTAGACTTTCAAAAGTTTTAAAGATATGGCTGAGAACAGTTTAAATAAGAATATCAAGTCAATAAGATCCAATGTAGGAGGAGAATATGTCAAAAGATATTTCCAGAATCTCTATGAATCAGAGGGGATTCGAAAGGAACACTTAGTTCCATACACACCACAACAAAATGGTGTGGCTGAGAGGAAGAACAGATCACTGAAAGAGATGGAAACATGCATTCTCCATGGAAAGCATCTACCTCCTTCTCTTTGGGCTGAAGTAGTAAACTGTGTTTCATATTTTTAGAATAGGGGGCCTGATAATTCAGTGGTTGGGGTCACACCATTCGAAGCACTACATGGGTATAAGCCTAATGTCTCTCATCTCATAGTTTTTGGTTCGAAATCTTGGGATAGGATATGACTTGAAAAGAGAAAGGCGTTTTGAGCCCAAAGTAGCGAATGCATTCTGCTAGGGTATGCAGATGATGAAAAATCTTACAAACAAATGGAGGTTTCTACTAGAAGATGCTTCATTGAAAGAAGTGTCCAGTTCAAATAAGATCAGTTGCATGATACTCCTCCAACAACACAGGAAGGCATAACTATTTGTCCTCCTATTTTTTATGATGATGATGTGCTACAAGTTTCAGATTCAGATAAAGAAGATCACATATAGCATGATCCTATTATTGAGACCGAATCTCAAGAGATTCTAGATCCATATCCTATACCCATTCCTAATCAGAAGCCTAAACTCAGATGGGCTCAAAAGCTTCTTGATGTTGCTGGAATTGGTGCTAGAGTTCCAGAAGACAAAACAAGAACTAGGTCCTAGTATCAGAATGAGCATGCTACACTATCTCTCACAGATTCTCTCTCTAAAGAAAGGTGTAGCAAAGTTCCAGGTCAGTGCTACCTTATGATGGATAATGATTAGTTACATGGCCCATAGAAGTAGAGATTTGATCATTCCCTACCTTCACCATCCATCACAACCAAACAAAGTCATTAGTTCAGAAGTACATTGAGAGGTCCATCGATGGACCATGCTACTGCATAGAGCTGCAATTTTTTGTAGCAATGTTTTGCTCAAGATTGCTATTTTTCTGCTTAATTTTTTAGGGAGGGGGGGTTCCCATGAGGTTTTCCCCTGTTTCCTCAGTTGTACTAAGCAACATTTTTTATTAACACCTCAAATGACCAGCCATGTCCTCTTGAAGTTACCCTTTCCTTCAAGTGGTGACATGGATTCCATTAGAAGGTTTTCGATAGTAGATATGAATCCATGGGTCTTTGATATTGTTAAGGTAGGAAACCTAGGCCTTGTACCATAAGAAAAATTCATAGAATATAGTTTTAATAATGAAATTAGATCCACCATACATGACCTCATGAGCTAGATATGAGTTTCAAACCTTAGAGAAAGGTTAGGCAATAAAAATCAAATGTTAAATCTAAAAAAAATCTTCTATGTCTTAAGCGCCATGGAGAATCACCTTGCACATCCAATAATATAACCTCATTATCCACAACCATTCATAAATTTTAGGCTAAGCATCGTCCTTTTGCCACACTAAACCGCTTTCAAGGGGTCAATAATTACCATGATCTTTTCTTTTTAAATGGGGTTTCTCCCAAAGACTATGCACTAACTTGGTAAATACTTTTTTACTCTCGAAGCTACTAAAGCCAAACCACATATGCATTATATCGCATATGCGTGCTTTGAAAATTAAAAAACTTGGCGGGAATAAGGTTTGGCATTATGTTCGGAAATAGCTTCAGACTACCAAACCTATTGGCTAGGACAAATAAACCAAGACTATTTCCTATCTTTTAGAACTCTATCAATATGCTCAGTTTCGATATCGTGTTTTACTGTGACAAACACAATATTTTTTTATGAAAATTTAATATATTGTAGAGTACGATCTTATGATTCTAAATATGTAATTTTTTTCCGTTGAAAGTATGTTTTATTTATTTATTATTATTTTTCTAAATGACACATGCCAATTTTCGAAAATAGATACATTGATTGTTTTTTATATAACTTTAGATTGCCTTCACCATTTCCCAAGAAAACTATATGGTGCACTAGAAGAGAGCAAGCTCTAAGATCGTATATATAGAAATCAAGGATTTCATTAATTGCCCCACCTAAAGTGTTGCACCCGCACATAACATTTTCATTGAACAAGCTTTTCTGACTTCAATAATTAATAATTTAAAAAAATCATGAAAATTCTAAATAAATAGTGTTGCATTAGGCCCATATGTCCTTTATATGTATGGAATATTTTATCCCAAATTGACATCATTTACCTCATATATTACTGCACCGACACAAGCATATATGTTATGATGTGCTAAAAATTTGAAAACCCAATTTCACAGAAACTAATTTTATAATCATTTACATACATTTTTTCTACATAAATGTTATATATTATGAAAGCTGATTCAACTACCTATATTTTTTCTTTTTACTTCATCTTCAAATAAGTTATGGAAGTACCCCTAATTGTCACCTAAATTAATAGTTTCCATGTTTTTCCAGTATTGTGTGGCATCTAAAGTGTCTTTAAAGGAGTCCATGATTATGCATCAGCCCATATCCAATTTTGTTCCAGAAAGACTCAGATGATACTTAAGCAACATCACATATGATGTTGAACTTAAGAGGGGGTGTTTATAACCCACCGAGAACTGAAAAAACATTTTATATTTTAGAAGACATTACTTTAAAAGTTATTGTAAAGTTTTATGTTGTTGACCAATGATGGTTAACAATGTATTTAATTGAATATTTTATTTATTTAAATAATTAAAAGAAGAGACACCTATCCAAAGAATACTATTGAAGACTGTTCACGGATCCACTAGGAGGAATGGTCTGTTGTAGAAGGCCAAAATGACAAGTGGAAGAAATAACACTCACTTTCTAGATGTTGTAGGAGAAAACATCCTTATAATTGTGGTCATGTTCCCTTGAAAGAGGAACTGAGAAGGTGGCTCATTTAATTGCAAAACTGACCAAAATACCTAGAGAAGCTTACATATACCATTGAATGAGCAAGAGGCTCACTACATACTAAGTGACTATAGCCTTTTGGTTTGCTGGAAACTGAAAAGTTAGGCACACAAGTGAATTTCGATGAGGGTAAATATAGAGTGAATTACTAAGAGTTAAGTATTCAAGCGTGATTTCTAAGTTATAGAGTACTATGTACAATTCTACACAACATCTTCATCTTGGTGGTTTAGTGAACAGGCTCGGACGTCCTAAAGAAAATAATCTTGAATTCTTTAAGGAGACAGTTGGGATAAACGGTCTTGTTTGGGTGTTTGTACCTTTTGACAGGTAAAATGTACTAAGTGTTTTGGTATTTAACCTTAATTTCATTTTATGTTTATATCTATAGAATTTTATAGATGTTAAAGTTTGCAAAAACTATTATTTGTTTTCTATAATAAGCAGGATATTATTTCCATTTCCTATAAATTTATCAATTCATGAATGCTATTGTATACACACGGTTTCTTAGTGAAATTTGTAGGCTATGATATTTAGAATAGTATCATATTCCTGGATATAAATTTCTTTTGACTTACCTGGAATACATAGATAAATAGTAATTAGTATTACTTATATTCTTTTAAAAAACTTATAGTTTAACCAAAGGGTTCAATTAGAGCTATCCTCATTCAAATTAAACTATGAATCTTTTACACATAAGGCTTGTTCGTTTTCTTGTGAAAACAGTACATCCTTTCGACACAAAAATTCTATACTTAACAATATAATTTTAAACTAAAACACATGTTTCTTCCAAACAATAGATCTAGGCTCAAAACTTATAAAATAATAAAGCTCATATATATATTTATATTTTCTGCAAGTGTTATCTTATAGAGCCTAAGGGATAAATTATTTTAATAAATAATCAATATTTGTATAAGCCGAAAGGCTTAACCGCTTACAAGAAAAAAATGAACTAAGGTTTCAAATATTAACAAACTAACACATAAGCAGTTTTAACAAATGAAATCATAATACCAATATTGAGTAAAAATCAAAATAGAATTTTACAATAGCAAACAAATCATTATAATATTACTGCTTAAAATATTATTACAGGGCACGAGTTCGAAGCAGTAAGGCCAAGTATCTCAGTTATATTTACTTAGTAACCCACAGTAACAACCCTAGACCCAAGGTATATAAAGAATAACATCATAATGTTTCTAGAAACCATTATAGAAACCACATTTATGTTGTAATCGCATACTTCGAATTTCTTAACAAATTATTCATAATGATGTTTAAAAAAAACAATATGACTCTGTAATAGCATTTCTCTAACCAAGTGATAAACATATTAGTCTAAATCCAAGAAATGCCTTGGCATGCCGTAATCTATTATTAACAAGCTGCAAAATATTTTATTAATAGGTTGTGAATCTTTTATTTGACATGCGGTAATATTTTATCAATCAATATATAAAAGTTACAGATTAAAATTACCAGGTTAGAATACAAACAAAATGTATGGAAATAATAAACAATTTACATTATATATATATATATATATATATATATATATACACCGAATGATAGAGTTAATCAAATATCCTTTTACACAGAGTAGTTGTGGAAGCCAATCAGATAAATTGTGCACAACATAAAAGCTATATCAAGTATGTCAACGATATTCAGACCCATATGGAAAACAATTTCATTTAACCATATTACCCTAAAAAAACTTACAACCAAAAATTACATTACAGTTTTCCCCCAGACTCCACGGTCTAAGTCAAAGGGATTTTAAACACCTAAAGTTGTATCTTAAATTTTGTAAGGCAGACAGAACAAGAGGATATACCATCATCGGAAGGGGTTCGAAATATTTTCAAACGAATCCAAACCCAGGAGGAAATCTTGGCCTTGCCACATAGACACAAGGACAGAAGGGTGTAGGGTGCAGGGTAAACAGGTCTTACCAAGAGCCTTGACTTCACCTTCAACAAATCCCGTTCCAAATCAAAATGCAGCAACCATGGATGGAACCTGCTACAAAAACAATAATGCAAAGGTTAAATACTAGGAATGGTTACAAGCTACAACAAAAAATAAATAAACGTATGCAGAAGTAAAACTTACCCATTGATCAATTGTTCCCTACAAGATTCAAAAGCATGAAGTCAAACAACCAGAAAAGTGGTGCAGAAAACAATCTTGTGGGTTTACAGAGCTAAGGGTGGTATCGAAGGCCAAGAGCCCTCGGCTCTTCCCACCAAAATTTCAATTCAAAATAACATATGATGGGATAAACCCTTGTAGTTTTGTTTTAAGGTTTTAATGCTTTATAGCTGGAATCCACGAGCCTTCACATGGGCTTCCCTTTATTGTTTACACCCACCTCCACTTAGTTTTAAATTTTTACCCGCTCTGTATAGTTTTTAAAACAAGTTTCAAACCATAACATATCCATGGGATAATTTGGATATAGGCTAGTTCGAGCACTTCATGTTTCCCTTTCCTTGTAATGTAACTTTGGTATTTTATCACCTTAGTTTAGTAGTGGTTTAGGATGCAAGTTTTAGAGCTAATCCTCTTCTTATTTCCACCTACAAAACATATAAGTAAAACTTATTTAGATTAGAAGCTAAGTAATACGTGTAAAACCTACAACCCTAGAAACACAATAGGGTTAATAAATACTTAAACATAACAATTCAGGCACACAAACTGTAATTTTCGATAAGAAAACATGGCATTCCAATTCTTCATGACAAAACGAGTAAACTACTTTTCATTATAGTGATATTGTTCATAGATGGAGATTGTCGTAATTGATTTTTTATATTTCGAATTGATAAGCACTAGGCTAAAGCTAAATCCTAGGATGAAATGGATAAAATAAACGTTACGTTTATTCCTTTAAAACTATGTGATCTTGGATTAAGTCTTTATAAAAAAAAAATTATTTATGAATTTTGGAGTTGTTACAATTCCTTTACATAAAAGTAGCTTTGGAACATATGCTACCATCTTAGGTTATGTTTCACAAAATCCACGTAACCTAGTCCAGTATCAAAGAGTTGAGCTTAGCAAAATAATCATTAGTCTCTATGCCACTCATATTTACAACTACTGAAATATTGAGAATATTCAATGACCTGCCACAACATTATTGAAATTCCCCTCAAGATATCAATCATAAAACATGATATTACTCTAGTTACTTTTAGCATAGTAGTGATTTAACCTAATGACGTTGAAATTTAATCAATAGTGATATCCATAAATAGTTTGGTCATCCATAAGTCATTTCCTTAGACTTCATTAGCATAATTCACTTCTTGACAAAATCCATCAAACAAATGATTACACTGCTTAGCTTTAATATATGAGTAATTTAACCTAATAACGTTTCAAATATAAACTAATGTAGTGGTCATATGTCATTTAGAAAAATAGTTGTACACATATGATCCATTTGTCTCTCATTGTATACCTATAATCTAGTTTGCAAGTAAACAACAATAAATTATCCTCAACGGTGTGACTCAAATATTCCTCACCTTACTCTGTAAATTTCTTACAGTTTCCTTGATTTAACATCTTGGACTATAAATAATGTTTGACATGGAATTCTTCATAGGCAAAGTATGCCTTTAAAGAAAATAAGATTGTATTTCATAATTGTAGTCATGTAATGTATTTGAATTCCTATTGGCAATTATAGGGATCATGAAATTCACCAATATATTTGTATTAAGGCCAAGTGGTCATCTAAAATTTAAAAATAAATAATTTTATTTTTCTAACTATTCCCATCCAAGTAGGGAAAAATTGTAACTTCATATGTTTAGACCAATAATAAAATATTCAATTATTAAATATCAAATATAAAATAAAAGACACACACAAATAATAATAATAATATACAAATTATATCACACATTTAAAAACTTTTCATAAATTTTTGGCTCCTAATGCTAAGTCAAATAGATTTTATGATGAAATTGATTGCTATATTCCTCGCTTTGACAGAGAATAATAGTACATATTCAAAGACTCATTTCATATTATGTTATATTAAAGTTATGTGTTCTAATACTTTGTGTATGGTAGAGACATTGGAAATGGACAAAGGCAGGGCATTCTCTAAATATAAACTTGCTTTCAGATATAAACATTTAAACATAAATTATTAAATAAATTGTAGATGCGAAATCTTTATAGAAAAACGCCTATTTGGGATTTGTAGTATTTGAAACCAACTCAAAGTTTAAAAAATCATTTTTTTTATGATGGTTGTTGTTTGAAAGTCTTGGGCATTAATGATTTTAATTTAGAAATGAGATATGTAAAATTAATTAATGGTATTTTTTTTGGTGTGCATTGTGAGTTGTAATCTATAGAGAATACATGATTTCATGCATGAAAGATAAATGAGGTATTGGTCTTATCATTGTCATTATTTAGGTATGGAGATAACCTCATATTCTTGTCAATCACTATAGTACCAAATTTTCTATGCGAAGGAATATAATAGATCTTGATTTATAGAACCCCCAATTCCCTCCACCCCACCATCGACAGAACAAGAAAAATTAGAAACCTTAAAAGTCTCTACCCTCTTTACCAATAAATCAAAGACAAAAAAATACAACTTTTAAATGAACCTAAAATAATTCAACAACGATATGTCACTCTCCAACTTGAAGTCTGAGGGCATAGTGGCCATCATGCTTGTCATTGTCTTTATCTTGTTGAATTATCTATTCAAAGGAAAAGTTATAGACGTTCTACCCTTCACCATGATTCCATTCATATATAAAATGGGCTATAGGAACCTCAATGGATATGACCCAATGGGTTACAAGTGCGGTGTTTTTTTCTTGTTCTCTATGAGAATTAGCTTCAATATATAGAAGTGTCTAGGTCAATTTTCTTTTCCTACATGCGTTATATCCATAGGATTGTTTCTAGTTCTTGCTACCAAATATAGATGATAATAAAAATGAAGGAATGAAGGGTTTAAATTACCATAAAGAGGACATGAGTAGAGCCCAAATGGTGGTAAATAAATGCATAATCATTTATTTCAATTTGTATTTTGTCTTGTAGCTAATGAGGAAAACAATATTATTCTTCATGGGGGTTTTGAATTTTTAGGTTTTGGGCATATCTATTGCTCATGATTATTCAATAAATTATTTGAATTTCCTTTTGATTGTACTGTGAGTGTGTGTGATTTGAGCATTTCATACATAATTATTTTCCAATTACAAGATCTTATATGGCATTGGTTTTTTACATGTTATAACATCAATTTTGCACTTGTTGGGTCTAACATAAAAGATATGCATATCCAGATGGTGATCATTGGATTCCCTAATTTCAAATATTTTTTTCCAGATTAATTATGAAATCAATAATTATGAATTATCCTCATCGTCGAGATGGCCTAATGATAGTAGGGTTTAAGAAGTCCAAGGTTTGGTTATGTTTGATATAGATCTTCCATTAAGCGTTTCTTATGGGTATATTTTTTACAACCTTATATTTCTTAAAAACTTGGTAAAAATAGAGTAAAGTAAAAATTATTCCCAATAAGTCAAGGTACCCTCAAGGAAATGGTGATTGAACCCCTCACTATAAAGACCTAACGATCATAAAGTCCATGAAAAAGGTATACACCAACCTTGTAATGGAGGCCCCTCACTTGCATTAGTGTAAGCATCCCACGGATAAATGGATCTTCAAGTCAAAATCATGCACAATGAAATGGTGATTGAACCCCTCACTATAAAGACCTAACGGTCATAAATTCCATGAAAAAGGTATACACCTACCTTGTAATGGAGGCCCGTCACTTGCATTAGTGTAAGCATCCCACGGATAAATGTATCCTCAAGTCAAAATCATGCACAAGGAAATGGTGATTGAACCCCTCACTATAAAGACCTAACGATCATAAAGTCCATGAAAAAGGTATACACCAACCTTGTAATGGAGGCCGGTCACTTGCATTAGTGTAAGCATCCCACGGATAAATGGATCTTCAAGTCAAAATCATGCAATAGGTAATGACGTGAATAAATGGAATTGGAATTGTTTTTATAATCAACTTGCCTTCCAAACATAATCCGATAAAGCCCCCCAATTTCAACACAATTACAAAGAAAATCACAACCTAGGGATGCACATCCCATCCCAATCGACCACGGCATGTTAAAGGTGGCAAGTGGGATGTAATTATTTATTGAATATTTTACTTAGATTGTTGGAATTTCTTTAATGAATAAAGCAATAAATGCAATTTGTGTTTTACTGATATTTTTTTAAATATATATATATTAAACTAAATTTACTAATAATACGGAGTAAGCTAGCTGTGGAGCAATCCTCCCTCATTGGACGGAGGAGGAGCAAAGTTAGCGTTGACTTTGCTCCTCCTCCGTCCGATGGAGGGAGTTTTGCTCCATAGCTAGCTCACTCCCAATAATACGGAGTAAGCTAGCTGTGGAGCAATCCTCCCTCATTGGACGGAAGAGGAGCAAAGTTAGCGTTGACTTTGCTCCTCCTCCGTCCGATGGAGAGAGTTTTGCTCCACAGCTAGCTCACTCCCAATAATACTATTAATCTTGCATATACTCCACTCTATTATTTAAACTATACAATCTTACTTTGAATATCAATGTGTCTTTCACATCTCCAATGACAAAGGTTCCACAATTACGTCAACTACACGTATGATATTCAATGTATAATGTTTCAATGCTTTTGAAAATATAGAATTCCATCCTACGTGGATTCCGGAACATTGATATCAGGTTAACCTAATGTTTGTTAACTGATATCCAATCGACATGAAATATGGTCGATAGCAACTTAGTATTCTACTTTGAAAGATGCATATTGTTCCTCATTTTTATACCTGCCGGAGCAATCGTTTCGAAGTCAAACTGCTCTGACTTTTATTAGTGCATAGAATTTATTCCATTCTATATTTTGTAAATTTATGTATAAATTTTAATATTTTAGAATTCAAACTATATATTTTTTATTATTTAAAATATAATTTTCTATTTTATAATTGTGTTTTTTGTGATTAGACCATTTTCATGTGTTGTGAAACAAATTATTTTAAAATAGAATAAAATACAGAATACATAATATTTTCATATGTATTGAAATTAATAACAGCATTAATGAAATGTGATTAAATAAATTTAAAAAAAAATGAAGACTCTCATATTCATTTTTACAAATAATAATTTGAATTAACTAATACTTTTTCCGTTTTTAATGAAAAATGTTTTTTAATTATTATTTTAGAATAAATTAAATAATTTTATGAAATTTTTTTTTAATGATTTTTTAAAAATTTATTTATTTTTTACTATATTATGTATATGGTTACTAAGCAAACTTCATGGAATTTAAAACATTATACATAGGTTATTACAATTTTTTGGTTTTGATTTTAATACCATTGTTGTATTATTTAATAAAAAAAAAACTATAAATAAAAAATAATGCTATATTTTAAAAATTATTAATTTATATAATTAGTTTTTATTTATTGATTTTAAATTTAAAATATATTTTAAAAAAAATATATAGTTATTGTTTAAAAATAGTTATTTTTAACAAAAGAAAATGGTTGATTGTATTGAGTCTTTTACTTTTAAGCTATGAAAAACTATTACATAAGTTTTATAATACTTTTCACTTTTAAATATGTATAACTAATATATTTAAACATACTTAAGAAGAAGGTATAAGTAATTTTGTTGTTAATTTCATTTGTTTAAGTTATAAAAATGGTTTTATAGAAAACCATGTACCTGTTATCATTATAAAACTGGAAATTGTTATACTTTTATTAATAATATTTTAGCAACTAATCAACAAATACAATATATTAATAATTATTAATAATTTGTATGTTTATATCAAATTTATAAACATACAAATATTAATAATTATGAAATTATTTATTTATCAATTTTATTTAAAATTGATCTCAAATACATCTATGTAGCAACCTATCATTTTTATATATAATTGATAAGAATTATAAAGAAAAAGTGAGTTCCATGTAAGCTTCAATTGATATATCAAACTTATAGACATACAAATATTAATAATTATAAAAATATTTATTTATCAATTTTATTTAAAATTGATCTCAAATATATTTGTTCATCACATCTATGTAACAGCCCATCATTTTAAAATATAATTGGTAATAAATATAAACAAAAAATGAGTTCCATGTAAGCTTCAATTGATATATGAAGAAGAAGTGATTTCCATGTAAGCTTCAAGTGAGATCTGCGCATCAAAAGATAAGGTGGACATATTACTTGTTCTAATATTTAGTATTGTTATGCTATATCATTCCCATTTTAAAATGTAACATCTGGGCATCAAAAGATAAGGTGGACATATTACTTGCTCAAATAATTAGTGTTGTTATGCTACATCATTTCCATTTTAAAATGTAACATATAAGAAATTATGAAATTTAATGTAGAAATCATTTCCAAATAATAAGTTTTAAAATGATGTGCGTATATTAAATGAATATTCTAAGGTGGTTATAACCGTTTTTTTAGAATACATTATTTTTATGTTTATATTTTTTATGTTGTAGTCTTAATGATATTTGTATATATTAGTTACCTAAAACATATGATTATTGTAAATATATGTGTATAATTTGAATATATCTAATGTTTAAGAAAACGTGTTTCTTTTTACAACGTCATAGGTTGAAATCTAGAGGGGATAGCATATGTATATTTCTACAGACTTGATCAACTCTTGTTTAACAAACAAAGGATCTCACACACCAAATTGGTGTTTAATTTGATTATCACCTTAAAACATATTATTATTAGTATTATTAGTATATCCTAGTAAAATTAATAGTTAACTTATCATATTTTGTTTTGAAAAACTAAATAAGTAATTTTTTAATAACTAAATAAAGTGACCTTACACGGATATATGTGTTAAAAAAGTGTTCCAAATCTTTGTTTTAGAATCACAATTCATATCATAAAAATTCAATACAACTAAATGAATTACCTTTGTTCAATACTTTAATGATGTACTTACTTGAAAAGGAACATTTTGCTATGAACATAAATAAAATTTTAGGATTTTTTTGCTATAGCAATTGGTTTAGTGTTTTTTTTACTTACTTTGTATATATTTTTATGTTTTTACTTTTCATATTTAAATTTTGTTGATATAAAAAAACATTTTATTTCTTTAATTTTTTTATTATGAATTAATGATTATAACATTGTTGGTTGATGAATACAAAACTTTGACTTTTTGTCTGGATTCGTATTAAGGCGATGTTTAGTTATTAAAGGTTTTGTTATGTTTTAAGTTAGGAGATGTAAAGAATCACATTGTGATGTTCATGTATTAAATTTTTTGTTATGTTTTAAGTTAGGAGATGTAGAGAATCACAATGTGATGTCCATTTAGTAAAGGTTTTGTTATGTTTCAAGTTAGGAGATGTAGAGAATCACAATGTTATTAATATTAAAGATTTACACATGCATTTATGTTATTTTTGAGTTAACATTAGTTTTCTAACACTTTTTAGAATATTTTTTTTATGTAATGGGATTACACTAGTTTTCAAAGAGTTTATGTATATCTTTAGTTTTTTGGGAATGCTATTGTTGTCCCATGCGGTTGTGACATTTGTAATGTTTGGTTGTGCTTGTTGGCATGTTAGTCGTGCATGTAGACTTTAGCTACACAGCCATATTTCTACATTGGATATAAACTAGCACCATCACCTATGGTTTACTTTGACATTAAGGAACTTTTTTACGCTAAATAACTAGAGTCAGGCTTGGATCAAAGTGCGGATAAAAAACCTAATATAAAAGCCATAAAATCAACAAAAGTATAGACCACATAAGAAGTTTATATATCAACAAGGGATTAACCAACATTAGAGTTGAGAACAATCGTATTATAACAAAAAATCCCAACACCTCAAGTATTATTTGTAATTGAATATTATGTGAAATTCCTTTATGTCCCAGCTTGTTTCTTAGTGAGAAAATTGTTCCTATAAGTGTAATTTATCCTTCTCTTATGCCTGACCTTTTTCATGTTTCAACATTCGTAAGTCATAAGTCTTTTTACTATGGATTATAAATATTATTACCATGGTATATGTAGGTTGTATTTTCTTGAACCAAAGCATTAATATTTCTAGAGAAGTGACAAGAAAATAATGAAAGGTATTTCTTGTATATCGTTGTGTAATTTAAAAAGGAAACATAACACACTTTTTAGAATTGCACAAGCTAGCATGGAGGTTTTTAGAGTGGAACTTCATAAATGTAAGAAATTTGTAAAAAAATCCACTCTCATATTTCTACATATGTTAGTTCACCCTAATGCAACACCACTCTAGATAGTCAGCATAAGAAGCACCCTTTGTGTATGAAAAAAATGTTGTGTATCAAGGTAGTCCTTGTGACTTTGAATTACTTCTAAAATAACTTCAAAGGATTAATTTTAGGGTTGAGTTTAGGGTTGAATGTCTAGTAGCCTAAGGATATTACAAATTTGTATGAACAACTATTTCTCAATACTAGTCATGTTTGTTTCACTATGGGATTCAACTCCCAAGATTTATTAGATTGCATTACTTGGCCTCAATCCTTGCACTATTTCTGTTTAGATTATATCAACAAAATATGACTATATCTCAATAAAATAGGAAAGAATGAGACACTGTAACTAAAGAGAGATAGCTACAAAGAAGGGATGTTTAGAGAAACTTAGGTAACTTACAATGTCATTTACCTACATTTTAGTACTTCTTATAATAAAAAATCAAGAGCTTGCAAGAGGGACACAAGCTTGGACCCTTTGTTTGACAAATGGGAATCATGAAGATGTGAGTGACATTCTTCATTGGTAGTCAATTCTAGTGCTACTTTTATACAATATGTAACAAACTACAATTCCCAAATATAAAGGAATTAAAAAAATTAAAAAATATATTCACTAGAATATCCGATGCTTAAATCAATTCCGAACAAATTCTTTCTAGTATTAATAATGGTGTGAGGATGGTTAACCATCTTGACCATCTCATCTAAAAATACCAAAATCCACCTAAAAAACACTACGATCTAAGTTCATTGTGTAAGTCTACAAAAGAATGACATCCCAAAGATATTCCATGGTGATCCTCTTCTTAATTCCTTAAATTATGTCATGAATATTGCATTTCCTAGTATTGAGAATATATCAAATCTTAAATTAAAATCTCAATCAAAACTTATGAGAGAACCACTCGTAATACTAATGAAGCTCCACATTATTAGTCTTATAAACATGAAGAGAAACATACTCTACACCACCTTATTGTCTTTTAACATAAGTCATGAGCTTTGTTAGAAGTAGATGGCATCCCACATATTATCCATGTAGTGCTATTAAGGAAATTCGGCAACCCAAAAGGTTACTAACAATTGAGCTCATATAGCTTAATTCATGTCAGTTTTATGGTGTTAAATAAAACAATGTCACTCGTAATATAATTACAATCCCAGCAAACCCCGAGGAACTAACTTTATCTTACAAAGATGCTTCCATTGCACTTGTTTTCCACCATGAATTGATTCCGTAATATGAATTTCAAGATTCTTATATATTCTTGATTTTCCAAAACTATCAATTAATATGATAATGATAAAAATATATAAATATTCTTACTTCTAAATCAATAGTATCCCACAATATACCCATATAACACTATGCACAATTTTCCAAAAAAATTAATAACACATAATAATTATAAAAAGCCGGAGATAGATATTCTTAATTTTAATTTAATTGTATCACACAATAAACTGCATACAACACCATGCACCCTACAATAGTTTATTATAACGATTTTTTGTTAAATATTTTTATATAAAAAATTTCTTTCATTTTAATTTTTTTTTAATATTTGGTAAATTAATTGCTAATTACAAAGGTGGTATTAATTAAAAAAATAAAAAATAAAATTTTGAGTTATATATAATAATTTATTAATAATAGAAATAATTATTCATATATTATTGATTCACAAAAATAAATAGAATTTATCATTACTCATCTTAAATTGATACTAATTATAAAAAATAAAATTTTAACCTTAACATATTTACACATTAGTGTATCAATAATAGACTAATGATTCACAAAACATACAAACAGATATGCACATTTATATAATGCATTAGCTAGTATATACACATGTTCTTGTATATATGAATTTATGCGAATGTATTTGCATGTGGATATGCACATGAAATGTATTATACATGAAACTACTTTGTTGTTTGAGTATTTATGAAACTACGAAAATGTGAAACAAAATAAGTAAACTTAGAAAAAATATATGACAAAGTCAAAAAAGAAACAAAGAAAAGAAGATAAATATATAAGTAGGTGTTTACATCTAAAAGAACAAATAAAGTAACATGCAAATTGAAGAATAAAACAAAGAAATGTTTGTAAAATATAGTATTGAGACCAAAATACAAGAAAAGAAAAAAATATGTAAATGTGTGTTTCCATATAAGTAGATAAATAGATAAACATGCAATTTAGAGAATAAAACAATGAAATTCTTGTTAAATATAGTATTGGGACCAATTCATAAGAAAAGTGAAGAGAAAACTAACACATTTGATAATGTGGTAAATGAGTGAGCATGTGGCGAAAAATGAATAGTAAAAAAAATGTTAAAGATGAATAATATTAGTGTTTATAAAATGCCTTAGAGTATGGAAATTAGAATGAAGTGGAATGACGTGGGAGAGTCTAAACAAACACTTGGAATGAAGAAATAAGAATATCTAGTGATAAAAAACTTTTAGAATAACAGAAGATAATTAATTAAGAGAATAAATAGTTAGAGTAAATATTAGATGATAGATCATTAAAAGGTTTGAGAAGAGGATTGTTAGGATCTTTTGATACTTAGGATTTAGTAAATTTAAAATTGGTCTAATGTGTCTTTAGGTAAAGTGTGTTTCTTTAGTATGCATTAATATGCATTTGTACTTATATAATCCAATAGTCACAATATGTTATAAACATGTCTGATCCAACGATTCATCTTCACCTCAACCTTAACAACTATTAATCCATCCCTGGACACTTTATTGGTTCATGATATATTTTTAAAGAGCATGGAGGGTCATTTGCTTCATGATCATTTTTTTAAAAACACATATGTAAATATGTTTTCTAGTTGCAATAACATATTGCTTTAAGCAGCTATTTAGATGGACTGTTTCCCTCTATGTGGGTTTTAACCACATCAAATCTTGATGTATTGATATATGATCAATTTGTTTCAACAATTTCTTATAATGTTCAACCTGTGTGGAAATACCCTATTTTAGTTGAGCATGGTATCGAAGAACTTAGGAAGACCCCCTATTGTCGTTGATTGAGATCTGAATCTGATGTAGCTACATGCAAATAAGTATTTATAGATTATGTTATTTATGTTCATTTTTGTGCTAAGGGATGTGTTCCATTTCTTTCAGAGAAGTGCTTTTAGTTGGAAATTATTTTTTCTTCACTGGAAAAGTTTTATGTTTTCTGAAGATACAACCATTTTACTAGATCTAGAAATATATTGTTACATTTACACACTTTTTTCAACAACATACTCAAATTGTCCATATTTTAGATTGGTTTTCTATTTTTTCCTAGTCTACAAACTTTTAAGTTTTTGTGTCCTCTTTTATATGTGCTTTGTGCAATCTTGGCAAATTATAGATAGAGAAGAAAAGGTTTTACATACTTTGTATTCTCTTTATTGTGCACCTTGTGCAAACTCAACAAACCAGAAATAATGATAAAACTTGTATTGTTTGGATAATCTAACCAACTTCTAATCCCAAATTTGAGAAATTTTGGCTTTAGAAATTTTTTGTGTGTGTTTGTGTAAAAGTATTTTGTAGGCCAAAAGTAAGTATATTTTGGTAGGCATGCTTTCCCACCACCACCACCAAAAGAACAATAGAAACAACTCATTTCTCCATCCTATTACTAAATATTTTGTTTAACTCACTTGGTTAAAAGTTACTTTATTTAGTAAGAGGCCTTGCATTTAAGTCCTTAATTTTGTTACTTTTGGAAATAATTCTTATAGCTTTCAATTTTTAAGTAACTTCATTGTAAAAGTGTATCCCAATTGTTTTATAAATGGGGGTCACATATTTGTAGATGTTATATTGTAGACAAATATAGTAATAAGGGAATTATTTATTACATTAAGAACCCATCACCACATGGTTCAACCTATTCCTTCCACATGGAACCTTATTTCCTTTCTAGCTTATTTTAAAAAAGGAATAACTTTGACATTCAGGGTCTATATTCTATGCCTTTTTTTCAAACTTCCTATTTTGTAATATATTTGTGCTTAAATAATGAATTTCTAATTTTGAATCCATATTAAGTGCATATCATAATATGGTTAGTTGAAGTGATATACTTCTTTCCATCACCAACTAATTCTCATGGAGCGTTTGCATGGAGGATGCCCTAAAAAAGTAGCAAACTTTACCAGATTATCTAGGGAAAAGAAACTATATCGATTGATGCTAATAATAAAGTAGATTAGGATAATAAAATTGATGAATCCCATGGGTTAATAAAAAATACCATCTCTAATGACTTCCAATTCCACATTCAATGAATTTATGCACTGGATGTGGCTTAGGGAAAGTCATAAACTATCTTTGGTAAATACAATGAGATTCATGTTCAATAGCTTGAAAATTAGTCGATTTCTTTAAATCGAAATGATTTCTCTTACATTCAAGTATATCAATATCAATTCCAAACCATTATACTCTTAACTGGAGAATTCAATGTACCTAAGATATAAAATCAATTTTATTGTGGTATTATTTCTATGCTTGGTCCTCCTAATTTTATTTTTGTATCTACCTTTTACTGCATCAAAGAAGCTATAGGGATGCTTACAAAGAAGCCAATCTTGAATTTTTTTGTGATTCTTTGATTATAGAGAAATACAATCTCTTGGATGATGCACAATCATGGACTCCTTTAAAGGCACTTAAGATGCTACATAACACTGAAAAAACATGGAACCTATGACTTTAGGTTACAATTAGAGGTACTTCCCTAATGGATTTGAAGATGAAGTAAAAAGACAAAAGTTCTGTAATTGAATAACAATTTGTAATATATAACTTTTATCTGTATAAAATTTGTGTAAATGATTATAAAATTAGTTCCCTTAAATTGGGTTTTCAAATTTTCAGCACATCATAACATATATGTTTGTGGGGGTGAAACAATATATGAGGTAAATGATGTCGTTTTTGGATAGTCTCTTGCACATACATAAAGGACATATGGTACTAGTGAAACACTATTTTTTCAAAAACTTTCATGAATTATTTTTTTATTATTGAAGTATGAAAATATTGAAACGAAAACGTTCTATGTAGGTGCAACACTTTAGGGTAAAAACTTAATGAAATAATTAATTTCTATATATAATATTGTAGATCTCGCTATTCTCTAGTGCACCATATAGTTTTCTTGCGAAATGGTGAAGGAAATAAAAAGTTATATAAAAAACAATTGATGTATCTATTTTCGAAAACTTACGTTTGTAATTTACAAAAATAATAATAAATAAATAAAACATACATTTTTAGGAAACAATTACATATTTAGAATTGTTAGATCACATTCTACAATATTCTAGATTTTCATTAAAACATATTTGTTTTCATATAAAAAAACACCATTGGAACTGAGCATATTCATAGAATTTGGAAATACAGTCAATAGCCCTAGTTTATTTGTCCTAGACAATAGGTTCAATAGTCTGAATCTATTTTTGAACATCATTAGGCCTTGTTCCCTCCGAAATTCTAAAATTTACAAAACACATATGTGTTATAATGCACATGTGTTTTATATTGTATATGTGTTATAACACATATGTGTTTTATAATTCATATGCATTATAACACATCTGCTTTATAACACATATGTTTTTTATATAACATATGAGATATAAAACATATGCATTATATCACATATGCAATTCACTACTTTAATTTAAAAAACAATTTTACATATACATTGGTCTTGGAACACCATACACTTTCTCCATATATAACCAACCTTCCCCCTTTGTCTATCTAACAAACATCCACACACCCTCTCTCCATCCCTCTTTATCTAACCATTGCTATTTCTCTCTTTCACCATCCCTCTACCTCTACAACCATACCTCATCCCTCTCTCTCTCTCCCCCTTCCCTTTCTCTCCCTTCTCTCTTCTACCCTCCCTCCCTATCCTTCTACCTCCATGTGTTCTATCCTCTCACTCACTCCAACCTCACTTTCTCCCCTACCTCTTCTATTCACCCCCTTCTCTCTCCCCCCCTAATTCCAACTCTCTCTTACTCTCTCCCCCTCTCCATCTAAATATGCCCTCCTTCCTTATCTCATCACTCCCCCCTCAAACAAACTTATACACCTCTTGGTCTTGAAAAAACAAACCCCCTCTCCCTCTATAACCAACCTTTCCCCATTTGTCTCTCTCACACACATCCACACACCCTACCTTAATCCCTTTCTACCCACCATCGCTATTTCTCTCCTTCAGTATCCCTCTACATATATAACTATTCCTCAACCTATCTCTCACCCCTTTCCCTCCCTCTCTTCCACTCTCCCCCTCTCTACCTAAATCCCCCCTCTTTCCTATCTCACCACTGCCCGCTCAAATAAACTGGCACACCTCTTGGTATTGAAACACCACACCCACTCTCCCTCTATAACTAATATTCCTCCTTTGTCTCTCTCAAACACATCCACACACCCTCTCTCCATCCCTCTGTATCTAACCATCGATATTTATCTCCTTCACCATGCCTCTTCCTCTAAAACCATCCATCAACCCTCTCCTTCTCCCCCTTCCCTCCCTCTAAAACCCCTCCTTTGTTACCCCTCCCTCCCACTAAAACCATTTCTCTCTTCCCCCATCCCTCCCTCCCTCTCCTTCTACCTCCATGTGTTCCATCCTATCACTCACTCCATCCCTCACTTTCTCCCCCTACCTCCTCTCCCCACGCCCTTCTCCCCCCCACAAATTCCTTCCCTCTCTTCCTCTCTCTATCTAACCATTGATATTTCTCTCCTTCACCATGCCTCTTTCTCTAAAACCATCCATTAACCCTCTTACTCTTCCCCTTCACTCCCTGTAAAAAAATTCCTTTGTTACCCCTCCTACCGACTAAAACCCTTTCTCTATTTCTCCCTCGCTCCCTCCATCTCCTTTTACCTCCATGTTTTCCATCGTCTCACTCAGTCCCTCCATCAATTTCTTCCCCTATCGCTTCTCTCTCACCTCTAATTCCTTCTCTCTCTTCCTCTCTCCCCCTCTCTACCTAAATACCCCCTCCTTCTTTATCTCGCCACCCGCCCCTCAAAAAAACTTACACACCTCTTGGTACTGAAAAAACACACCCCCTCTCTCTCTACGATCAACCTTCCCCCCTTTTTCTCTCTAACACACATCCACACACGCTATTTCCATACCTCTGTACCAAGGATGATTTTAAGGAACCATACTTATTTAAAAGTGTATAAATGTTGGCGAATCTTACTAATTCTCAAAACACAAACTATAAAATTTTTGGCGATATTTTAAAAAAAAAAAATTTCCAATTATTTTATATCGTTTATATAATAATTTGGAAATTTTTAGGGTGAAAAAAGGTTACCCCATCAAAATTGGGTGAAACAGGGCTTCAAAAAATGCAAAATGGTGAATCTTTTTTTGGAGAAAACCCCCTAAAAATAACCCATGGGCTAAATTTCTCTCGTAAAATTAGCCCTGCTCTGTACACTAGTACAAAATGAGGATTTAGCCACTATGTGACTAAATATTCTAGTCACCACAAGTTTTTCAAGTGATTTATTACTAAGTATGAGCAATTTTGATTGACCCAACTATAAACGACTAAAATTAGCAACTAATTTAGTCACCATTTAACAAATATGACTACATAATAAGTGATAGGGTTAAAAAGGACTAGCGTAAATGACTAATTTAGTCAGGGAATAAAACATTAATAGCTAGAAGAATATGAATTAGTCACTTATGTTATTCATTTTTAATTGTGTCATGGAAAATTGCAATTTCGACAATGAAGTGTAAAGTTTGTAAATTGTCTACCTTGTATTAGTAACATTGGTGCCATGTGCTTTGATCTTCAGATATCCAACAAAGAAATTGCATGAATTTTCTCTTGAGAATATTTATCCTTGCTACAACAATGGGGCAAACCCAGTTAAGCACATGCCAAAGGAAAATAAGGTTCTTTATATGTCAATTATGAATTAGGTACTAGAACCAGTACCATATTGATACCTAGAAGCATCATAGCTAGTTGTTGATCCTTCAATGTAAGATTCCCTGAAAGTCCCATACCGAGGTGCTTTTATAACTTCAATATAACTATATGATCTCTCATTGTCGAACTAGTTGCACACGTTGACATAGATTCACAAGGATCAGTTCCTTTAAACATCATAGCAGTTGATCCAATAATAATTAAACTGGAGGAAGAACCAAGAACAATATTTTAACCAATAAAAGACTCAATTCTAATTAAACTCACGTGTTGAACTAGAACAAGTCTCAAATCCATATGTAGTATAAAGGTAGAGACCCAACCCCATTTCTGAGTTTCAGGTAAATATTTCGATTCGTCGACCTCTGATAGGCCTGATTGCCTCGCAGAATATGATATGCATAATGCAGTGATTACCTCTCGTTATCGTTATCAAGTTAAACCTTCTTTATCCATTAGTGGCTAGGGAAAATTTGCATCTCACGTCACCACCCACCCAATTCATGATGTGCACAACTCTTCTCAGCCGACTTCCTCGATACAAGTTTATTATATATACTTATACTATAATGAAAAATACCATTAGCACAAATATTATATAATAATAAAACAATATTATATTTATAAAAAACACAAATGATTATATTTATATAAACCACAAACTAACTAAATTTTATATCAATCCTAATTTATAAAAATAAACAACTTATATAATAATTATTAAAAAAAATATAATATATAACCAATTAACATAATTTATATAATAAAATAATAAAAATAAAACAAAAATACATAGTTAAAAAAAAAACTATATCCAATTGCAATTGTCGACCCAACAGCTCTCGACCCACCTCTGTTTGATGACATTCATGGTCGATGGCTGATTTTCCTGAACCCATGGATATTTCATCCTCCAACTCTATCAATGACTACTGAACAAGCCCGTTGGCACCAAATAACCTGTCTAAATAGACCTTTGTCACCAAATAGTTTGCGTTTGCTAGGAGCAAGGAGGGTTTGGTGGGTTATGAGGGGTTGTGGCCACTAAAAATGGGACCCTTTCCCTATTATATGAATGAAAACCCTACCCTACGGTGTTGAATACTTAGGCTAAAAAGAGTGGATTTAGAAGTAATCTATGTGGATCTAAGAAGATGATTGAATAAACATCTAAGAAGAGTAAATGGAATTGGAATTCAGAAAATTCTAAACATTGTGATGAGATTGGTGTTAGTGGACATATATTAAAAATGTCAAATATTGATATTGAGCTTCATGTTGAGTCTCCACTACCTCCAGAATGGAAACAATGTTTATACCTTCATGTTTGTTTCCTTCTATGTTTTTATTGATTACCTATTGGTTTTTTCTTTTATTCATGGTTTTTTTCATTGTTTTGAATGTGTTGTAGATAAAATGGTTCAAATATCCTTGCAAGCATGAAGCATGAACTGTCTAGGTGAACATGGGAAATTCAATGTGAGAAATAAAACCAATAGTTATCAAGGAAAATGAAGGGAATGAGATATTTTAATGCTTCCATGCTTGTGTTTTCTTGTTTTCATTTCAACTATGGGGGGTAATTGATCATTGCATGGTGTTGTTGTTTCCCATTGCAGTCCTTAAAGGATGTGGGGATAATATGTTTGTTGTTCTTGTTCGTCATGTTCCTGAGTTTGCAATGAAAGGGTTTGACAATATGCCCGAATGGAATGTGGTTTTGTGCAGCGATATGATTGCAGGGTATGCTCTGAATGGGAAATATGAAGAGGCTCTCAAGATGTGATGTCAAGTGTTGATAATGTGGATGAGGTTGAATTATTTTACTTTCTCGACGATGCTTCTGATTTGAGCAAACATCATAGCTTATGATCAAGGTAAGCAAGTTCATATCCTAACCATGAAATATGGATTTGATTCATATAATTTTGTTGGTATTTCTCTAGTTTTCATGTCTATAAAATGTGGATTTATTTCTAGTTTTGTTCATGCCTTTTGGGAATCATGTTGAAATTCCCATGAATTGATAGTTCAAATATAGACCGTGAACGTTTTAATAGGATATGTAAGTGGCTATGGTGTTAATTATAATACATTAATTGGTGCTCTGTGGACATGAAAATCCAATGCTCTTAGGTGCCAAGATAAATCCATGCCATATGTTTTCTTTAAATGGCCACCAAGTATTATATTTGAGAGGAATATATTTTAGTTGTTACCATTTAAGCAACCATTTCAATCAACATCTATTCTCCATAAAAAAATTTAACTTATGTTTCTTGTAAATATTAAAAATTTAAAATGTTGATGGTAACTGCTAGATCTCATTGCTTTTTAAAGCCATACCTTTGAGAAAATACTACACAAAACACTTGAAAAAGTAAAAGTCATTATATTGTGCTATAGGATTTTAGCATAGGTTTGAGTGTGTAGGAAAAAAAAAGTGGCTATTGAAAGAAACCGTGAATGATCATGATTGAGGTTGGACATTTGTGTCATGGCTAGTCCTATAATTACACATTTTTTCCATATCATCTATGAATTCCTTCAAGGCCTTACTTTGCACAATTACACCACATTATTTATTTTGATAGATTTCCCAAAAGAGAACAGACCGTCAACAAGTACCTCTATTGTTACCAGTTATTTCGTGTAAGTCACCCTTGAGATTAGATTTATTCAAGTCCTCAATGTTTTCATCATTCATTATTCCATTAACACCTAATCACATAAATAAGTTTTTTCCTTCTTTTAGTGAACACGCAAATATGTAAGTGCAATAGTGTCATATTTTGGGAGAGGGGATTTAGAAACCAACACAATCAGATATGAGAAACACGATAAATAAATCAATGGCATAGATTTTTTTAAAGAGTAATCAGTAATGGAGTACATATATTGTGCAATTCCTTGACTTCACAGTATTTATTCTTATGCATTGTCTCCAATGTTACACTCCAATATCCCAATTATGCTAACGACCCGCACGAGAAATTAATAAACCATATAATATCCAAGTATCTAACCAGACATGAAAGCAACAAGGAAATGGTGGGGCAACAAAAAAGATTTATTAATTGTCAATCTAGAAATACAAAGGGTGGTATTTGAGATTCCAAACCCTTTACTATGAATTATGATCACTATTTATAGTTATGAGTGTCTTAGGATCATGTGCCCTAATTCTTTCCATGTCAAATTTGAATAGCAAGTGAACTTATTGTTTTAGCTTGATGTGTATGTAAAATTTCTTATAGTTTCCTGCATGTACCCTAATATAGTTAACTATTTCTCCCAACAAGGTGTTACTCCCTATTTCCCATGTGACTTTGTGCCATCATCTTGAGTCATATTTGTTGTAGCTATTGTTTTTACCCATGATTTAGTGTGGCACACATGTGGATGGATCTTTAATCCTCAGATAACTCATCTTTTTAAGATTAGAGAACGTAGTTTTTAAGTGTCTTTAGTGCATGAAGTAGAGCTCAAGGATAGCATAGAATGTGACCTCTTATGTGTTGTTAATAGGTTGCATGTTATTGCATGTTATGTGTTGTTAATTTGCTGCATGTTACACAAATTCCAAACAATATCATTTTTTTAGAGGAAACTTCATGTATCCCAAGGAAACATAACACTTCCCAAGGAAGCTACTCCAAAACGTGCACCCTCAATGGAAAGAGAACAATTAGACTAGGGTGAAGTTGGAGGATAATCCAGAAACACCACAAACCCTCTAATTCACAAATTATGAGGGATTCATGTATCCCAATGCACTTATTCATAAGAGGACACCCTCTAGGGTTTGTGGATAAAATTTAAAACCCTAGGGAAATTTTTTAGGGTGGAAAAAAAATATTAAACCATGTCTACTTTTGGATTCTCAATATCATTAGACTGTGCTTTTGAATTCATATTATAGCTTGGTTTTTAACATTATATACAAATGTGCATGCGAGACAATCATAAAATTCATAAAAGTAAAAGGAAATCTCTTCTCAGCACCCCACTTTATTTTCCATGGTTTATGCTTGCCCATTTTTCCATTCTCTATAATGAAATTTAGTGTCTTTTTTTCCTTTATTGTATTTTTCCTAGTTTCCTTCCCTGCCACCCATAGTGCTTTCTAGTTAATTTTCTAAAGAAATATCAAACCATCCTTGTTTATGAAAAATATATTAAATCCCACTTAGCTAAGCTATGGTTATCCTTCATAAACAATGAATCAATATTGCAGTAAAATTTCCATGGGAATATGTGATATGCTAAATGTAATAAATTGTAAATTCTGTAGTATTAAAGAGATTCAAAGATATATGTCGTAATATCCCTTTGTATGAAACTTTGTAAGCAATCTGTTAGTACAAACCAAACATCCTTTGTTTAAAATATGAATAGTTGTTAGAGTCTCTAGTTCCCATCAAACTTTTGTCATTCATGTTAGTTGATCCAATCAATACAACATGATCATCAATTATCATTTCTTTTCTGTACAAAAATTTATGGATGGTGGTCAATTGATCACCTTCACAAAGTCTGCCATAACAACCAAGTCCATTAAAAGAAGCATAATTTCATAGTTTGGCACCCAATGTATGTTGAATATTTTCTAATAACAAATGGTTTTCTCTACAAATTGCCTGATACTGCCAATGTATTATGGACCTAATAGATGCATCACGCGCATCAACTAAGCCTCCCTAGAAACTAGGTGGAACTGGTATAACCACAATAACCCTAAAAAATATTTTTCATTATGGGCTTGAATGGTATTATCATATAATGATTGCAAAACATAGTTTTGAATAGTATCATCTCCTTCAAGACCGGATTAAAAAAAACAATTCTATATTATTTCAAATGCTCTTCCTTTTCAATAAGTGAACAATAAATTGCATGAATACTGGTCTCTTCAAGCTAACTTGTTACTGACCATTGACTGACACTCCTTAACACCTAATGGATGTTTTTTTCTTAGTTTCAGTTGTTGGGTTTCCTTATTGTTTAAGAAATTAACCACACTTTTTTCCTCCTTGAGTACAATCCACTAGAAAATGCAATCTGATGCAATAATCATGATTTTATACCTGTCATATATCTCTCCACTCCTTAGGCAATAGTTTCATCCCTTCTATTCCAACATCCTAAACCTCAACAAAATCCCTTATAGCATCAACTACTCCATCGATCGTATCAATCCATTTGTCATTTTCTTCTGGAACTAAATATTGTAATTACAAATAATACATCTCAGCAGGAGCTAGAACCTACTGCCTTTATTGGACATATATGGCATTAATACTTTCCATTTTAGATAAAATTGTAATACTTGCAACATCTATGATATAGCCCACTTGAATGGTAGTAGAGAGACTTATTGTAATTTTCGGTTTCTGTTATTTTATGCTTGGTTTTCCTTTCGGTCATTTTTCTTTTCTATCACATTTCTATCTTCTTGATAAAAACTTTGGAAGTTCATAGGATGCACATTGGACCTAGATGAAACCATGCAATTTTCATATGCACAGAGGGTGACAATAAGAGAATTCTCTAAGGACCCTATTTGGTTGTGATGAATACATATGGAAATATTGCAAGTAATTAGAAATCGACATGGAAATGTGTACATCAGACCAATAAACAATAGCTGCTATGTTTTGAATTAGTGCTTAAAAAATTTCATCTAGGCATATATTCATGCCACTAGAAATAATTGAATAGCATAAGTTATATAAGGTATTTACTTACCAAATGTTGATTCTTGAACTAAATCCATGGATTTGCTTGTCCATAGACACAAAAAAGCCATGAGACTACACATCAGTTTTGTCATGGACCATGGTAAACATTGGCTAAACGAGACTATGTGAAAAAATATGAATCTTAGACCATCAAACATAGTCAATCATTGAGAACGCATTGACATATTTTTGGATTCATTATACTCCCATATATTTTGGGATTGTAGAGGATGCAACTAATTTCGTATTGATGCCACCCACCAACCTAGTCAAAACAGTGAAGTAATCAAGCCACAAATCCCCAATGTTGAATAAATCATATCTCTATCTATGAATTTTTCATGCCCTATTATTTCTATGATGTAGTTATGGATATCTCCAAGATAAATAAGCTGAGAACAGATGGCTAGGAATACTACTATTTTTCAACAAAATTTCACCTTTTGTTTAACTACAACTTTTTTGTTCGCTGCAAAAATTTGAAATTATGTACATGTTACCCTTGTATGTTTATAGTATGTTTACTTTTGATACAACAAATTGCTCCATGAATAGTTGGATACTCATTTTAGACCAGCTTCCTACTACATAAATGTTCTTAAGACCACCACATCTTGAACAGAAAATGGTTCACCCTATTTGCGTTGACAGACTTGTAAAATTTCATAGGATTCTCAGGTTGGGATTTCATATTTGCAACCTTTTTGTTGGATCTATGATCCATTTTTCCATTCTATCTGATGGAGATTGAATACCTGCATTAATTTATTTTCCTTGTTGGGGTAGAGTGTTTCCTTAAATATTTCACGCACTGCTCTTCATGGATAATTTTAGGGGCTATATATAGCCCATGGGATATATTAAGGGGGTTGCAAAAATTGAGTGGGCTATTTTCTTATATGGAAAGGGTTTTTTCAGCTCAAATATATTTTCCCAATATTTATTAGAAAAAAAATAAATCCCAAATTAATAGTGTCCTATATATTAATGAGGAAAATGAAAAAAACTAGTTTCTCCCTAGCAAAATATCCCTCCAATCTATCTTTCTCCCATAAATTCTAGAGAAAATCTAGTGAAATCACTTCTTCAACCCAAATTTTTAGTAATGGAGGCTCCCAAGGGTTATTTATCCCTCCATTTTCTTTGTAATTCAAGCATATGGTTGCATTCACTTGTATTTTTAGTTAATTTCATGTGATACTTTCTTTGATCACTTTATTTCTAGTATTGGATGGAAAATCAGGGTCTCTTTTGTTCTATATAAAGGATTTAGTGATTCACGGTTCACCAACATCAGATTGTTCTTGCATGGTAAAGGTTTTGGTTGATGTGATTCCACTTTTCATATTAGGTTAAAACGAGCAACATTAGATAACAATATGCGAGAAAATAAACATTGCGAGAAACATTCAATATAGACACACAATATACCTTGGAAACCCCATGCGTGGAAAACCAGCACCAATGAAGATCTTCATTACATGGCCAAAACCGGCCATCCGAGCCAAGCGAGCTATTCACCATTCACCTCTAGGCCATTTTACAATGGAGCCTCCTCAAGCCTTATAAAGGATTAATCACATGCAATACCATGGGACAATACCATGGGCTACAACAAACCATGTTCCCAAACCATGTGCTAGACCTAACCACCTTTGACTCAATCCTGAGTCAAGGTTAACCCTAACAATCCCCCCTTTAAACTTGACTTGGAGTAATCACCAACCCCCCTCAAATTTTTATTGAGGAATCTCACATACACCCCCCTATCACCTAGGTCTATCTCCCAAATTTACCGGTGAGTTACGAGGGGTATGCATGCCTTACCAGGTCTTACACCCATATGCCCATTTACATGCAAAATTATCTATTACATTTTTTTTTCATGTGTCTTCATGGTGACTATACCATCACCATCTGTTACTTCATCCTCTCTCTTTATTGCTCATCTACTTGTCATGCTCCTTTTGTACCTACATCCAAACTCTGTAATTGATGTCCATATAAAGAAAAATCCATCTACCGAATTACATGGGTCATCGGCCGCTGTAACCACTAGTTCTCTAGGAATTCTCTTCACATACATGGCTTCATCAATATTGGTCCCAAAACTGAGATTAAACCATCTCACATTTCTCCTGCAATCGAAGACTCAACCTCTTCGATCCACATCAAGCTAGGCTAGGAGTACAACTGCCACCCTCGTACCTACCTAGTGGTTCATTCCACACTTGATGCAACATCCCTTCTCTGCGTATAAGAGGGATACCTTGTGCTTTTATCATCCAAAGAAATCCAAACTTGCCTACGGCTAAGTTTCACATGGACCAAAAAAAAAATTACTGCTAGGGTGTCGGGTACCACCGAACATGCACCCCACAATTTGATTATGCACATAGAAACACCAACGAGCATAACCAAGCCAAACCATGGCTCTGATACCAGTTATTAGGTTAAAACGAGCAACATTAAATAAAAATATGTGAGAAAATAAACATTGCGAGCAACATTCAAGATAGGCACACAATATACCCTGGAAACCCCATGCGGGGAAAACTAGCACCAATGAAGATCTTCATTACATGGCCAAAACCGGCCATCCAAGCCAAGCGATCTAGTCACTGCTCACCTCTAGGCCATTTTACAATGGAGCCTCCTCAAGCCTTATAAAGGATTAATCACATGCAATACCATGGGACAATACCATGGGCTACAACAAACTATGTGCTAGACCTAACCACCTTTGACTCAATCCCGAGTCAAGGTTAACCCTAACATTTCATTCTTAGTTTTCTCGACTTCTTACTATTCACATAAAAACGCCATTGTTGAAAGATTTGGTCTTAAAGGGGCATGTCACACATGCAATTTAACAAAGAATACAAATGTCCATCACACATTTTACCCAATAGTTAACATGGTATGATTTTTATCTAGAGTTACAAAATATTACTATATTGTAAATTTAATTTTTATCATGCTTTCTATCATGGATGCTTTTTGAGGCTTGTTGAATTCTAGGGTGCTTCTCTTGATTCTTAGGTCTCATTTGGTTTTATTAGGCTTTTATTCTATCCTAGCAGTATTGGTTCCCTGAAAGTGCTATACAGCTCAAAATATATGATTTATTTTATGCCTTGTTATGTTTAAACTATCGACTAAAATTTATATGTTGTTAGTGGATGCTACTCTTGATGGAGATATGCCACATGGTTTTTATATATTCAAACTCAATTTGACCGAGATGTTTAAAATGTGCTTTTGTTAGGATCTTGTTATGCAATTATTATTGGATCTAAGCTGTTAATCAGAGTGTATATGTTCAAATTTTATGTCTGTTATTCTTGATTTTTGGAATGTTTATAATATAAATGAATACACACAAATTATAATGGCGGGGCTATAGTGGAATGGTGATTATTTTTGTTTTGTTCTTTTAGAGTTTTCCAAATTGTACTGGTACATTCTTTTATTTGTATTGAGAAGATTTTGATTCGTATATTTTTTTATTCATATTGGAAAGTTCTTCAATTTTATTTGTGACCTAAATTTGTTGGCTTTGGTACTTGTTTTATGATTTTTTTTTTATAAGGGTCATTAAGAAGTAAATTTTTTATTGGAGATTTTTTTTTATGTGTAATTTCTATCATCATCCATAAATGGATGCAATTATGTTTGATAAATATATGATTTAGTTGGAACACAATACTTTATTTCCATCTTGATTATATATAATATGCATAGGGAATGTTTGAACTGAGATGTAGACATTATGTTATTTTGTATCTAGTTTTTGCATTCAATGAGGGTCCTAAGAAAATTTTACAGCATTTTGCATGCTTTCAAAAACTTCTAGTATATGTATAGAAACACCTCCTCAGTTTGTCTAAGAAACATGGTCTTCAAAATAGTAGTTCTAATGATACGTGTGATGATGCATTAATGTTCTTTCCATTCTTGTTGTGTATGTTCTTATTTCTAATAACCATTGCAAGTTTCTAACTAACTCTAAAAATTCTTAATCAAATCGCATAATTCATATTTGGATTGTCAAGAAAAGAAAGGAAAAAATGGGACTCATATCGATAAACAAATAAGTAGGTTATTTTTTCTTAAAGGGTAGCTTAAAATGAAATATTTGGATAATAAGCTAATTTGTAATTCATACACTATATTAAGGTTGTGGGTATCTATAATACTTCACATTGTAATAATGGTTTGTGGGTACCATAAACACTCCACAATATAAACCGTTCAATTCTATAAGTTTGTCAGTATGTCAATATTTGGGTCACCACATGTCTGTTGTTCCATTAATGGATGAGATAAAAAGTGGAGTCCCTACTTGCTTTGAATCTAGTTAGTGTAGCAGTGTTTCACCAAGAGCTCCAGTTATGAGTGACCCAATAATAATTGTAAAATGTATAAATAAATACCTCATCTCATCATTCATGCATTTGTTCATTTGAGGGTCTAGGAGTCGAGAGAGTCGAGCTTTGGTATACACACTTCTATTGCACTACCTTAATAACCTACATAATCGAAATTTCATTCTTCCTATAAAAAGATTCACCAATACGTTACAAGGTTTTATAATTTAATGAAAGATTCACCAAGCTTTTACAATATTTTATAATTCAGTGAAATATTCACCAATATTCTCCAATATTTAATAATTTAGTGAAATATTCACCAAAATTTTACAGGATTCTATAATAGAATAAAAGATTAGCCAAAAAATTATATATACATATTATATTATTGATAAAATAGCCTTCAATGTTTCCTATATATTCAGGAGATTTGCCCATTTATTATACATATAATCAAGACCACGACTTAGTATGAAAACATGGGCACTAGTAGGATCAAACCAATTATAGGCTGTTTTGAAGAAGTCATTCCAAGATGTCTTGATCAAAGTATTAAGTATATAGTGTATAGTTTTAGTAAAACATCCAACCACTAGCAATGAAACTGAATATTGGCCTTTATTAGAACCTAGATTTTGACCTTATTAATTCACTCGTATACAAAGATTTGATTAAATTGCAGCCAAAAATTAATGCTATGTAATTGAAGTTCAATAGAAATTTGGAATACATTTCTATTGAAGTTTATGGTTTTCAACAATCCTTTCCATCCTCTCCCTTCTCATCTTCAAGAGTATCATCACTATCCTTCTGAGGTCACCTCAACTCCTTCAACGATTTTCACCCCAATTGCCTCTTTTAGAGATGGTCACACAACAACTGCTAAGGATGGTATTTCTAATTCATATCCCTAATTTAGTTTCACGGGGGTGTTGCCGACTGAACAATACGATATCACGTTCGTTCATATTGGGGCATTAAAAATGGTCAAAATTTCAAAAAATATATTGGGCATATATTTAGGGTTAAAAGGGTTTTTTTATGTTAATAAACAATATGCAATATAATGAGGCTTTGTTTATCCCCACTCACACAGAAATGGACGTGAAAAATAGGGGTATGCCAGAGAGTTCGTGCGGGAGAGTTCTCGTAGCAAGGTTACTATGAATCTGGTTCCTTGACTGGTGCGTCCATCATTTCCCATGCCTTTGCTCATTATGTTGGTGTTTAGAGGTCAGGTTACGGGTAAACTCCAACTTCTTCCATATTCCCCATTGCTGGTTAATACTCGAATGCTTACTTTGGTACTGGTGCATCTGAATCTCGATATGGTTCTTTTACTACTTGTTCAAGATATGCTGATAGCTATGTGTCTCTAAAACCACCGAATACAGGGGTGCCTTTGTCATTGCTTATACTACAGACTTTGCCTTTCCCGTCTCTGCTACGAGATCTACTATCGGTTCAGGTTCTTTCTTTTATTATGGTACCAGATCTAGGTAAACTCAGTCAAGGTCATCAACAACCAGATATTGATATCGATCTAGAATAGGATGGGATACGCTAGAGGTAGCTTTTACACTTTACATTCACTTATGAATCTACAAGTGTTGGATTTGGATCGAAATTTGTATATTTAACCCTAAGGAATGGGTCTGGTTCGGATGTTGTAACTATAAATGAAAAATAAGCTAGCTTCTCAGCTAGCAATGCCTATCCCTCAACTATGAAAAAGTTGGGTTGTTGTGGTTTAGGTACCATATCCCTAGGGGAAGTGGTTCTTGAGTGTGTTTGTGTATATTTGCTTGTTGCAGACATTTTTATGAAGCCCTTGGCTAAAGGGAAATTTGAGTTGCTGAGGGAGTATGGGTTTGGGTGATAACATTTTCTAGTCTTAGATTTTACTTGGATTACTCAGCCAGTTTATTTCTTCAACAAAAATAGCAGATATGATATGGTGAACTGAGAAAGTATTGCACAATAGGTCTTAGCTTTTACCTGGATTACTCAGCCACTTTATTCCTTCAACACAAATAGGAGATACGTTATGGTGAACTGAGCAAATCCTGCATAGCAGTAAGAATAATTTGGATGAGGGTGCGAGAGAGTAGTTATGTAGGAAGCAGAGTGTTAGAGGGCACCGAAATTTAAAATAATTCTAGGTTTACCTTTTCTTATTTTTGCTTTTCAGTTTAGCTTTTCCTGAATTAGTGTTGGCACATGAGTTAGGAGAAGTTCCAGTACTATAACTGTGGGCAGATTCCAAGGAGGAGGAACATTATGCATTTCTCCTTCCCTCATGGGTTCTCCTTTTTAGAAATTCATTCATACAGGACTGGGTGTGTTATTGTTGCTAGTTGTTAGTTACCCTCCCTGATATGTATACATGCACTGTAACCCTAGCTATCCATGACATTTTACTGATATAGTGAGGGGGTTTTAAATATGAGCTAGTTGCAATGTATTTCCATTTTTTAGTTAATAAAATAGAGTTATGACTGAGTTCATATTTGTACTTGCTATTCATATTTTCAGAGTTTTTGTTTAGGCAAATTTAGTCTTCAGAACCTAATAATTTGAGTGGGATTTCAGAACCTAGTTCATCAAAATCAATTATATGGTACAATTTAAGCACTTTCTGATTAGAGATGAAGATCATTTCATCTCTTTGGATACAGTGATTAAATAAGGCTGTTAAGAATATAATGATTCATAGTAAAATATGTTTTCCCCCTCTATATTGTTTCTGAAGCATCCCGAATTAACTATGTGGTGCTATGTGAGAAGGGTTGTAGTAATTGTTTCTATGGATCAGAAATGTAAAATGGCATGTATTAATGCATATGAGAATGGGTTTTAGCGTGTTGTTGTAGACAATTGGCCCCTTTTTCCAGAAGAGACTTCTGTTGGTTTCATATTCCATGCCATGGGTATAATTTTAACAAACCTCAGGCCTTTGAAAGTCGTTCCCTAACAAACATTGACATGAAATGAGCTAGAAACATGGGAATGCATGTCTAAATACAAGCCAAGAAGTTCTCAACAATGGCAACTTTGTTTATTTGTTGTTTCTTCATGTGTATATGGAACCACATATACTATTCACTATTTAGTGGCTTCATGCTAGATTGCATATTCTGGTTAATTATCGATGACTGCATGTGGGATTCTCTAGTGCTAGAAGGTATTGGGTATGATGTGAGTTGTGTTTAGGTACCATGCCATCCAATTAAGGTGGCCAGGTACAAGTCATAGCCTTGTAAGAATCCCTAACAAAGTGCTCTATAATATAAAATATGTTCAATAAATTTTAGCAGCACTATGATTACTGATGCCTTTCTGTACTGTAAGTAATGAAGCATATTAAACCTTAAAGGTTTTGAATATAATTTCCCAAAATGTAAGTTTCTTTGGTACCTTCTGTGTTTGTAGTTTTGATTTTATAGTGAGAGCTCATATATGGTCTCATCAAGAATTATATTTGAAGGTTTCTGATCCTCTTTGTGCCAACTATTCATTATTGTGCTAACTTGTTTTTCTTGGCTGAGGGAAATTTTGGAGTAAATTCATTTCATGCTTAAGAATAAAAAGTTAAACTTGACTGGAATTTTGTGTAAGGAAATTGTCATTGCATGAAATGAAGAATTTTTAATGCTTAAAGAAAAAGAATAACCTGAAAGAAGTCGAGAATAATTCCTCAGTGATTAGGTCTATTTTTCTTATAATGATTGAGTCTGGTCTTCAGATAATTGATTAGATTCCAAAACTTGATGGATCTAGTTGTACACATTTGGGCCTCAGTTCTACTTAAGAACAAAATAGTTTGAATGTACATTATGACTCATGATGTGTCTATTAGATTTCCTATGCCATTCTATATTCTCATTCATCGAAGGCCATAACTTATTTTTATGTAGTCCACTCCATAAGCAAGATGTTTGTAGTCCACTCCAAGATGAGATCTTCAAAATAGCGACTGGAAGCAGACACTATCAGGCAAGGTTGATGAATTAAAAATTATGTCACTGTCTTTCTGTCATACTATTCATTTGTTAGCTGGATGAGAGCCAATGTTGGTTGAATTGTCAACCTTTCCACCATTTACATAAAACTTGGATTGTTCATTGAACTCATCTCCACATCTTGGTGGTCCACATCAAAATTTTGTGTTTGCTTCTCTCAAAAGGAACTATCTTAGTTTACTACTACATATTCACCCTCCCTAAGGGTCTTCTTCTTATGAATTACAGCAGACAATGCATATTATACCTTCTGTTTGGATTTTAAGTTTTCTTCTTTGCTGATTAGGACTTGTTTGAGTAGAAAAATCCACTAGGGATTCATTTCATGCGACTTGTCTCAATTGACACCTTTCTTACCTAGGCATTATCACTGAGTGTTTCAATGAAATTACAACCATCTTTCTTCTGAACCAATCCTGCATTCTTATCATCTATCAATTGGAATTATCCCTATTCTTCTACACCCATAGCAACCATATTTTTTCTATTTCTTGTCAACAATGAAATACTTATTATTGCTGAAATTTATGTCCGAAGTGTGGACTATGCTTCATTATACTATAATCGATAACCTTGTCTCTAACCTTGTTTTATTCCCCACTACTCAGCACAATAGGCTCATATTGAAATTTATTTTACTTATAAATACTATTAGTAAATTGTCTAGATCAATCAACATACCAATCATCCTTACTACTCTTTGAATCCTTGTATTTGGGCATGGACATGTAGAATTCTACTTCCTCCTTGTGGTTAGACACATTAACATGTTTCTTTCCAAATTGATCATTGGAAGAACACTCTTGGTTGCGATTTTCATTCCACAATTGCTTTTCGCAAATTCTGCTTACATGACAACTTGCCACAATAAAAGCATTTGATAGATTTTAATTGTCGGCGTGTGTTGGGACTCGAGAGGCAGAATCAGATTTGTAACAAAAGCAATTTGACTTTTAGTGTGTTGCATGTCTATCAAAGATTCAATTATTTGGGGAGTTTGTACTTGGTGTAAGAAACATACATGCACATCTTACTGCATAGCTTAGTTTCTTGCAGATGTTGAGATCATCAATTCACTGGGCTCTTCCGCTGGTATCTTGCAAGGATGGTGTTTGTTCCGGTTGTGTACTTGAAAAACATCATTAGGACAGTTTTGACAAATGTGCCTCTTAGCACACCTCGGTTCTGTTGGAGCTTGTGCATAGTGACTTGTGTGGCCCTCTTCTATCTGCTTCCTTTTATGGTTTTGAATATTTCTTAACTTCCATTGATGACTACTCCAGACGCACTTGGGTTTACTTCCTAAAACTTAAGAGTGAAGTATTTAACATATTCTTGGCCTACAAGGCCCTTGTTGAAAAACAATCTCGTCATCAAATTATTAAGTTAATATCTGACAATGGAGGAGAGTATGTTAACAACAAGTTCACTACTTTTTTCACTGAACAAGGAATCCAACAATAGCACACTGTTCCATATACACCACAAGAAAATTGTGTAACTGAACGGAAGAACCACACTTTAAAAGAAATGGCTAATTGTATGATCCAACCTAAGGGACTAAGTCTTCAATATTGAGCTGAGGCCATAAATTGTGCAAATTACATAGTTAATCGGACACCCACTAAATTTTTACTAGGTATAACACCGGAAAAAGCATGGAGTAAAATTAAAACCAAACACCTTCAGAGTTGATGAACATTTGAAACCTAGAACAAGGCCCTATCACCATGAGTGGTGGTTAAACCACTTGTTTTATATTCCCAGAGGTGCGGCGGTTATACCATGTGGATGTACCCGATACTCCAACACCCCTCCTCTGGCATAGCTCGAGGGAATTGAACCTGAGACCTCTGCTCTGATACCATGTTCGAGTACACAGGGTACTCTCAAAAGCCAAACACCTTCAGATATTGCTTCACACAAACATATCACAGATCAACAAACCGATGTTTGTCACGTGGTTAAAACCCTTGAGAGGGAAACTGTGCATGACCCTAGCCAAATAGATACTTGGAGCAATTTATTATGCAATGGAAAGAAAGTTACATGAGCTTCTCATAATTGATCAACTAGCCAAGGACCCTCTATGCTCTTTAAATAGAGATCATAGACCAATCAGGTGTTAAGCCACTGATCAATGGTAGGTATGATCTAAGAGAAGTTGAACCGTCGGATCACTCTATGTCTAGAACATATCGTGACCATCAGATTATAATATTTACAAATGCATACTAATGCATACTAAAAAAACACACTTTTACCTAACGGATATATTACACAAGTTGATCTTAACTAATTCCTAAGTGTCTAAATAACCTAATACTTTCCTCGTAATACTGCTCAGACAAAAAATTATTTTTAAAATACCGCTTAAAGGTACTCGAGTTAACTTTTTTCTCTTTTATACCCCTAACTCTCTTCATGTCCTGCCACCAAATATCAACCTTTCCTGAGAAGTTATATATAGCCATCCTAGCCTTTAACTGGTTAGAATAATTATATATTTGGAAGTACTTCTTCATTCCAGACAATCAAGACTCAGCTTCCTCCCCCTTCTCAGTCTCTCCATTAAAGGTTGGTGGTTTTATCTTTTTGAATTCCCCTGAGATTTCCTCATAAGGTTTATATTTCCTCTTCTTGACATACATATCATCATCACTACTATCACTAGTATTATGGTAACTTTGTCGTTCACCAAACACTTCTGACGATGAACTACTTTCAGTTTTTGTATGCTTCATCTTTTTAGATTTTCTTGGATGACTATCATATTCAGATTCTGACCTTCTACCCCTTCCTTCAGTTTGAAACTTTTCCATTAGGATCTGATTCAGCTCTTCTTGAGCCCTCAGAATCCTTTCATTCTCTTTCTTTACAGACTCCATTTCAATTTTCAAATCTCTTATAGTTTGTAACAGCTCTAAGGAATTTGTAGTTACATCCTCTGGTATAGGATCTCTGGGTAAATTTCTTGTTTGTGTAGCTGGAGACTCCTCCTATGCATACTCTCCCATCCTTTCCATACCTGCCTGTTAAACTTCAGAAAAAGACAATTCTCTATTGAATAACATTTAAAAAAAAATACGTTAGCATAATAATTTAATTTACTATTTTATGAAAGCTAGTCGGGCTGCATCAAGGCCTAGTGTTTGAACCTTATGCTCTGATACCACATGTCACAACCTCAAATTTTCACAAAAAATTAAAATTTTTGAGTTAACAATAAATGTTATGACCTGCGGTTCTACTAACAGCTAGCAGTTGGCATAAAGAAACCGTTAAGTAATTGGTTTCTAAAATAACTTAACAGTTTATTTTTCATAGCAAGATTAAAATCTTTTTGTGTGCTATTTGCTTCAGTTTACTGATTAGTTCTTTTACGTCAGTAGGTGGAATCTACTTTTAAATCGGGGGCTTACTTAGTATTACATTTAACAGAATGTCTGGGAATAAAATCAAAATAAGATAACATTATTTTACAAAATTGGGGCATGTGACATCTAATATTATACTTAAGTATAGTATTCTAGGCGATTGTTTTGGATTGAAAAAAATATTTTTCAAGATATCTAGGCGAATATTAAATATCAAACATAAAATTAACACTAAAATGTGTAAATTTTGGCGAATAGTATGATAAAAAAACATATTTTGTGTAAATATAGGCAATATTAGACACTAAAAATGACCAAATAGCCAATTGACGAAATTTTGCCTCTAAAAATTACCTTGGTCTCATAACTTCTCTATTGGGTTAGACATTATTTATTTTTTGAATAATGAACCTTTGCGATCTAAATATTCTTGTAATATTTCTTATGATTTTTTATATTTTTAATTTATATATGTAAGTCCTAATTATGTCACTTTCCACATAACAAATCTTCCTTATTATCTGAGTTGTCATTTTTATATTTTTATTCTAGATTCACTATTCAGTTGTCCCTTAATATTTTAAGTTCATCAAGCAATCTATGAAATCTTAAGATTCCTTAGGTGTGAGTTGTCTTCATATTTTTGGGATAATTTATTTTTGAGATCTTATTTTTCTTTTGCTAAATTTTTATCATCTTTCTTTTTTTCTTTTGTCTTTTGTGTTTTATTTTATTTTAGTTTTGCTAGTAAATCTTGACTACAATTTTGTAAGTGATATTTTTGTTCATCCTTCTCTCATAATTTATTCTTGAGGTATTGATTAGCTTGATGTAGTTTTTTATTTTAATTTTTTAGGAGGTAATTCTTTTTATGTTACAAAATAAAGAGAATCATCCAATATAGATATGTAAGTATAAAAAAATCCATATAGGAATATATTTTAATAATCAATAAGAGATGGTATTAGATACAATGATAGCGTCGTGTAAATAAAAATACTAAGGGAACTTATTACAATTTTTCATTGAAGGGATGTGTCCCTTACTTAACTACTATTTATCACTATTATCCATTACTTAACGTATATATGTGTTAGACAAATCACTAGTTAAAAAAATCAACTTTGAAATTTTGAGCAAGCCTTTTAATTGTGTTACACATGCTACACATACAACACTAAGTGTGACTAGTGGAGGTGTCCATTTCAACGATTTTCAACATTCAATAGCTTCATGATTATCGAATCAATCCAGTTGTTATTAGAGAAAAACATGTGTTACAACGATTTTGATAGTTTTTAATTTGTTAGTTCTTGTATTTTATTTATTTTTATGAATTCTTCTAGGTGCATGGATAGATCCAACTATAACAACTTTGATATAATGGAGATGATGTATTGGAATCTTCTATATATATTTCTTTACTTCCACTTCAATATGTTCTAACAAAGATAGAAGATATTAAATAAAAGGTGATATTAAAATAAAGATGTTGATATAATGGAGATGATGTATTGGAATCTTCTATATATATTTCTTTACTTCCACTTCAATATGTTCTAACAAAGATAGAAGATATTAAATAAAAGGTGATATTAAAATAAAGATGCAATAAAAAATGTAGATGAAGAAATGAGACATGTTTCTAAGTAGAACTATTGTTTTTGGTGAAAGAGTGCCATGGTTCACTTACAAGTAAAAATGGTACTACTTGATGGGATTTAGGACACAAATATTGGAACGAAAGGTTGTGGAAGACAAAGAAATATGAGTGGAGAGGTTGCAAAAGGAAAAAGGTTGAGAAATATATTGCATTTTGTGTTATTTTATTTTTATTACACTTAATTACCTATGCATTTTTGCTTTACATGATGCAATACTTGGTGATTATTAATTTCATCGTATGGTTATCATGGATAGTCAAGACAAAAATTAGTAGATTATCGTATGGTTATCATGGATAGTCAAGACAAAAATTAGTAGATTATGGAGTTAGATTAATTTATTATAGATAGAGTGGACATATACAACTTCATGCACATGAAGATGCAAGCAACTACCAGTCTTGGGTACTCCTACAACTTGTAAGCCTAATAAGATTGGCAACATTGATTCATTGGAGTAATCTAAATGTTAATTGATAAGTCTCTTTTCTCTAGTTTAATATTTTTTTAGTAATACTCTTTGGATAGAAAAACTATTTATGTTTAAAACAGAGCTATATTTTTGTTTTAGTATGGTTATCCTTGGTAACTTTGTGTGAAAATATTATACTCTTGTAAATGTTATGTGAGTTTACTAGTGAAAATAAAAAGAGTGACATGGAATTATGAATCATTATTTTTTATAATCTCTTTTAATGACCTAAGGTTAATATAACTATTCAAAGACCAACAATATCTCCATTTACTTTATCTTTTCCTTGATAGCGGCTTCCCTATTGAACGAGCTTCATCTTTCCCTATTGTAGTTGTAGTGATTAGTGTGGAACATTTTAAAATAAATGCATATAAAGTAAGAGCACTCTAGGGTAAGTTGTGCAACTGAAAATATATGTATAATAGTGAAGTGTACAACAACAAAAGTTGTCACCTTGACTGTTGAAAATTAAATATCACTAAACATGATAGTATTCCTGTAACTCACCTAGATCTGAATTGTTTTTTTTATTTTTGAGAAGACATTACATTAAAAGTTATTGTAAAGTTTTATGTTGTTGATCAAGGACGGTTAAAGATGACTGTAATTGAATATTTTATTTATTTAAATAATTAAAAGAAGAGACATCTATCCAAATAAGACCGTTGAAGAGTGTTCACTGACCCACTAGGAGGAATGATTTGATGTAGAAGGCCAAAATGGCAAGTGGCAACAATAGCATTAACTTTCTAGCTATTGTAGGAGGAAACATTCCTATAATTGTGTCATGTTTCATGGAAAGAGGAACTGAGCAAGTGGCTCTTTTAATTACAAAACTGAGCCAAGGACCTAGGCAAGATTATATATACCATTGAAGGAGAAGGAGGCTCGGTACATACTAAGTGATTAGAGGCTTGTGGTTTGCTAGAAATGGAAAAGTTAGGAACACAAGTGAATTTTTATGAGGGGAAAGATAGAGTGAATTGCTAAGGGTTAAGTATGAAAGTGTGATTTCTAAGCTACAGAGTACTGTGTACGATTATACACAGCATCTTCGTCGTGGTGGTTCAGTGAACAGGCTCGGGGGCCCTAATGCAAGTAATCTTGACTTATTTCAAGAGATGAATGGGAGGAATGTTCTTCTTTGGGTGTTTGTCCCCTTTGACAATTAACATGTTCTAAGTATTTTGGTATTTAACCTTAATTTCATTTTATGTTTATATCTGTAGAATTTTATGGATGTTAAAGTTTGCAAAAACTATCATCTCTTTTCTGTAATAAGTAGGATATTATTTCTATTGCATATAAATTTATCAGTTCATGAACGATACTGTATACACAAGGTTTCTTAGTGAAATTTGTAGGCTATTAGAATAATATCATATTCATGTATATAATTTTCCTCCATCTTACATGGAATACATAGATAAATAGTAATTAGTATTACTTAGATTCTTTCAAAACCTTATAGTTTAATCAAAGGGTTAAATAAGAGTTATCCTCACTTAAATTAAACTATGAATATTTTACAGATAAGGATTCTTCTTTTTCTTGTGAAAATAGTGCATCCCGTAGACACACAAATTCTATACTTAAGAATATAAATATAAACTAAAACACATGTTTCTGCCAAACAATTGATCTAGGTTCAAAACTTATTAAATAATAAATTTCATATATATATATTTATATTTTCTACAAGTGTTATCTAATACAGCCTAAGGGATAAATTATTTTAATAAATAATCAGTATCTGTATTAGCCGAAAGGATTAACCATTTTCAAAAAAAAAATGAACTAGGGTTTAAAATATTAACAAACTAACAAATAAGTTGTTTTAACAAATGAAATCATAACACAAATATTGAGTTAAATCATAATAGAATTTTACAATAGAAAAAAAATCATTATATAATATTACTACTTAAAATATTATTATGGGGAATGAGTTCAAAGCCAATAAGGATAGGAATCTCAACTATATTTACTTAGTAACCCATAGTAAAAAACTAGGTCTAAGTTATGTAAAGAATAATGCCGTAGTGTTTCTAGAAGCCATTATAGCAACCACATTTATGCATTATCAGATAATTCCAATCACTCAAAAAATTATTCATAATAAGTTTAAAAAAAACAATATGACTCTATAATAACATTTCTCTAACCAAGCGATAAACAAAGTAGTCTAAATCCAAGAAATGACTTAACATGTCATAATATTTTATTAACAGGTCGTAAAACATTTTATTAAAATGTCATGAATATTTTATTTATAGACCATGAATATTTTATTTGATAAGCTATATTATTTTATCAACCAATATCTAAAACTTGTAGA
>LPNX010402826.1:318172-431117 GCA_001517045.1 Pseudotsuga menziesii | reverse complement strand
TAGACCAATAATAAAATATTCAATTATTAAATATCAAATATAAAATAAAAGACACACACAAATAATAATAATAATATACAAATTATATCACACATTTAAAATCTTTTCATAAATTTTTGGCTCCTAATGCTAAGTCAAATAGATTTTATGATGAAATTCATTGCTATATTCCTCGCTTTGACAGCGAATAATAGTACATATTCAAAGACTCATTTCATATTATGTTATATTAAAGTTATGTGTTCTAATACTTTGTGTATGGTAGAGACATTGGAAATGGACAAAGGCATGGCATTCTCTAAATATAAACTTGCTTTCAGATATAAACATTTAAACATAAACTATTAAATAAATTGTAGATGTGAAATCTTTATAGAAAAACGCCTATTTGGGATTTGTAGTATTTGAAACCAATTCTAGAGTTTAAAAAATAATTTTTTTTATGATGGTTGTTGTTTGAAAGTTTTGGGCATTAATGATTTTAATTTAGAAATGAGATATGTAAAATTAATTAATGGTATTTTTTTTGGTGTGCATTGTGAGTTGTAATCTATAGAGAATACATGATTTCATGCATGAAAGATAGATGAGGTATTGGTCTTATCATTATCGTTATTTAGGTATGGATATAACCGAGGTCATATTGTTGTCAATCACTATAGTACCAAATTTTCTATGCGAAGGAATATAATGGATCTTGATTTATAGAACCCCCAATTCCCTCCACCCCACCATCGACATAACAAGAAAAATTAGAAACCTGAAAAGTCTCTACCCTCTCTACCAATAAATCAAAGACAAAAAAACACAACTTTTAAATGAACCTAAAATAATTCAACAACTATATATCATTCTCCAACTTGAAGTTTGAGGGCATAGTGGCCATCATGCTTGTCATTGTCTTTATCTTGTTGAATTATATATTCAAAGGAAAAGTTATAGACATTCTACCCTTCACCATGATTCCTTTCATATATAAAACGGGCTATAGGAACCTCAATGGATATGACCCAATGGGTTACAAGTGCAATGTTTTTTTTTTGTTCTCTATGATAATTAGCTTCAATTTATAGAAGTGTCTAGGCTGATTTTCTTTTCCTACATGTGTTATATCCATAGGATTGTTTCTGGTTCTTGCTACCAAATATAGATGATAATAAAAATGAAGGAATGAAGGGTTTAAATTACCATAAAGAGAAATTGAGTAGAACGCAAATGGCGGTAAATAAAAGCATAGTAATTTATTTCAATTTGGAGTTTGTCTATTAGCTAATGAGGAAAACAATATTATTCTTCATGGGGGTTTTGAAGTTTAAGGTTTTGGGCATATCTATTGCTCATGATTATTCAATAAATTATTTGAATTTCCTTTTGATTGTTCTGCGAGTGTGTGCGATTTGAGCATTTCATACATAATTATTTTCCAATTACAAGATCTTATATGGCATTGGTTTTTAACATGTTATAACATCAATTTTGCACTTGTTGGGTCTAACATAAAAGATATGCATATCGAGATAGTGATCATTGGATTCCCTACTTTCAAATATTTTTTTTCTTGATTAACTATGAAATCAAGAATTATGAGTTATCCTCATCATTGAGATGACCTAATGATAGTAGGATTTAAGAAGTCCAAGGTTTGGTTATGTTTGATATAGATATTCCATTAAGCCTTTCTTATGGGTATATTTTTTACAACCTTATATATCTTAAAAACTTGATAAAAATAGAGTAATGTAAAACTTATTCCCAATAAGTCAAGGTACCCTCAAGGAAATGGTGTTTGAACCCCCCACTATAAAGACCTAACGATCATAAAGTCCATGAAAAAGGTATACACCAACCTTGCAATGGAGGCCCCTCACTTGCATTAGTGTAAGCATCCCACGGATAAATGGATCTTCAAGTCCAAATCATGCACAAGGAAATGGTGATTGAACCCCCCACTATAAAGACATAACGGTCATAATGTCCATGAAAAAGGTATACACCAACCTTGTAATGGAGGCCCGTCACTTGCATTAGTGTAAGCATCCCACGGATAAATGGATCTTCAAGTCAAAATCATGCACAAGGAAATGGTGATTGAACCCCTCACTATAAAGACCTAACGATCATAAAGTCCATGAAAAAGGTATACACCAACCTTGTAATGGAGGCCCCTCACTTGCATTAGTGTAAGCATCCCACGGATAAATGGATCTTCAAGTCAAAATCATGCAATAGGTAATGACGTGAATAAATGGAATTGGAATTGTTTTTATAATCAACTTGCCTTCCAAACATAATCCGATAAAGCCCCCCAATTTCAACACAATTACAAAGAAAATCACAACCGAGGGATGCACATCCCATCCCAATCGGCATGTTAAAGGTGGCAAGTGGGATGTAATTATTTATTGATTATTTTACTTAGATTGTTGGAATTTCTTTAATGAATAAAGCAATAAATGCAATTTGTGTTTTACTGATTTTTTTTAAATATATATATATATATATATTAATCAAATTTACTACAATAATACTATTAATCTTGCATATACTCCACTCTATTATTTAAACTACACAATCTTACTTTGAATATCAATGTGTCTTTCACATCTCCAATGTCAAAGGTTCCACAATTACGTCAACTACACGTATGATATTCAATGTATAACGTTTCAATGCTTTTGAAAATATAGAAATCCATCCTACGTGGATTCGGGGAACATTGATATGATGTTGAACTAATGTTTGTTAACTGATATCCAATCGACATGAAATATGGTCGATAGCAACTTAGTATTCTACTTTGAAAGATGCATATTGCATATTGTTCCTCATTTTTATACCTGCCGGAGCAATCGTTTCGAAGTCAAACTGCTCTGACTTTGATTAGTGCATAGAATTTTTTCCATTCTATATTTGTAAATTTATGTATAAATTTTAATATTTTAGAATTCAAACTATATATTTTTTATTATTTAAAATATAATTTTCTATTTTATAATTGTTTTTTTTGTGATTAGACCATTTTCATTAATTGTGAAACAAATTATTTTAAAATAGAATAAAATACAGAACACATAATATTTGCATATGTATAGAAATTAATAACGGTATTAATGAAATGTGATTAAATAAATTTTAAAAAAATGAAGACTCCCATATTCATTTTTACAAATAAAAATTTGAATTAACTAATAATTTGTTTCGTTTTTAATGACAATTTTTTTTTAATTATTATTTTAAAATAATATAAAATATTTTAAGTATTTTTTATCAAAAATATTTTTTGAAGATTTATTTCTTATATAATATATGGTTACTAAGCAAACTTCATGGAATTTAAAACTTTATACATAGGCTATTACAATTTTTTGGTTTTGATTTTAATACCATTGTTGTATTATATAATAAAAAAATAGTATAAATAAAAAATAATGTTACATTTTAAAAATTATTAATTTATGTAATTAGTTTTTATTAATTGATTTTAAATTTAAAATATATTTAAGAAAAGAAGTACATAGTGATTGTTTAAAAATAGTTATTTTTAAGAAAAGAAAATGGTTGATTGTATTCACTCTTTTACTTTTAAGTTATGAAAAACTAGTGCATAAGTTTTATAATACTTTTAACTTTTAAATATGTATAACTAATATATTGAAAGATACTTAAGAGGAAGGTATAAGTAATTTTATTATTAATTTCACTTGTTTAAGTTATAAAAACGGTTTTATAAAAAACCATGTATGTGTTATGATTATAAAACTGCAAATTGTTATATTTTTATTAATAATATTTTAGCAACCAATCAACAAATACAATATATTAATAATTATTAATAATTTGTATGTTTATATCAAATTTATAAACATACAGATATTAAATCTCAAATATATTTGTTCATCACATCTATGTAACAACCTATCATTTTTAAATATAATTGATAAAAAATATAAAGAAAAAGTGAGTTCCATGTAAGCTTTAAATGATATATCAAACTTATAAACATACAAATATTAATAATTATGAAAATATTTATTTATCAATTTTATTTAAAATTGATCCCAAATATATTTGTTCATCACATCTATGTAACAACCCATCATTTTAAAATATAATTGGTAATAAATATAAAGAAAGAGTTCCATGTAAGCTTCAATTGATATACGAAGAAGAAGTGATTTCCATGTAAACTTCAAGTGATATCTGCGCATCAAAAGATAAGGTGGACATATTACTTGCTCAAATAATTACTGTTGTTATGCTACATCATTCCCATTTTAAAATGTAACATATAAGAAATTATTATGTCCCGCCTGAGGGGATATATATGAATCACTCAAGGCGATTATCTGAAGCAATTTGTTGCAATTTTAAAAAATCATAGAATTTTTCCTATAGTTTGTATTAAATATTTTTTGGGAATTATTTAAATATTCATTTATCTTGCTTTTTATTGGTTTATACAGGTGACGTAGGCATGGGACTTTGTGCCCCAAGACCGGGCGGCGGGCTAACGTCAGCAACATTAACTTATCATACATACGTGTCTATGCTTGCAACATAACGCACAGTTAAAAACTTTTCCTTTTTCGCATTGTTCTGTCCAATGCTCTGATTGTTCTGCCATCTCTGTCACTAGCAATTTGGCCATGAATTCCACCGTGCAATTCCCCATGTAAACGGAATTGAATTTAAATTGTTTGTTCGATCTCATTGTACAGATGCGTTTACTGCTTCATGTGTAGTTTTTAATCTCAAAATGACTTGCCATACAACAATTTTGCTTCTTTTACTAGTCATAGTTGCGAAATATATTTCCCTGGTTGTTGACTTTCCAGACTTATTACAAGCGATTTCATGGGATCAATTGCAATTATTCCAGCTGCAGGTTCGTCAATTGCTATTATGACAACCTTTCTCCTTCTTAGCTATCTTGGTGCCCCGGTCGTTTAGTGGCAGAATGTGGTAAAAAGGACCAGGGTATTTCATCAGGTGAGCTTCAATCCTTTGCATGGATGGCATTGGCTACAGGGAGTGTCCTGGGTAGCTTATTTGGCAGGATTTTTGTGAGCCAAGTTGATGCAAGGACTATGTTCATCATTTTTCTTTTACCTTTGAGCATTCAAATTGGGACTTCCTTGATTTTCAGGGAGGACTTCCTGTAAGTCTTTCACCTTAGCCTAGTTCGAAGCCTTATTCCTGCTAGCTAGAGAATCTGAAGCTACCTGATCCGGACTATCTGAAGAAAGCTTTTGGCAATGACGAGGGTATTAGGATTTGCGCCCGAATCAACTATTGTCCTGCCTGCCCACAGCCGGAGCTGACTTATGGGCTCTCCCCTCACTCAGATCCTGGAGGAATAACTGTTCTACTACAGAATGATGTCGTTGGGCTTCAAGTTTGCAAGGGCGATTATTGGGTGCCTGTGCGCCCTGTTGCTAATTCTCTCACGATAAACCTAGGCGATCTAATTGAGATGAGTCCTTCGATTAGTAATTTTCTTGAAGTATTAAAACCCTATGATAGTGATGGACATTGTGGTTCAGGCATTCTTTGTTATTTTTTGCGCAGATATTGACAAACGGAGTCTACAAAAGCGACAAAAGCGTGGAACACAGCTGCGTTGCTAACAAGAAAAAGGAACGAATGTCGATCGTAGTTTTCTGTAACCCTAATGGTAACAAGGAAGTCGGGCCAATAAAGCAGCTGATCGATGACTCCAGCCCTCCCAGATACCAATAGATGACTTTCAATGAATACAGAAAATTCATTCGAACTATTGGAACTAAAGGAAAGTGCTACGTCAATTCAACCATAAATTTTCGATAGAATAGTAAATGTCATACTAGTCTGTTTATTGTACGGATCTATACTGGTGCATATGCCGAACCTTTGTACTAGCCGGTTCACCTGTGTATTTAGATAAAGATACATCTTATTATTATATTAATTGAGATCATAAGACTAATTGTCAAAACATATATCTGGATGTAAGTCTCCCCTTCCCCTTATCTGAATGTATAAATATTTCCAGGATAAATAATGTTTCTGGCTCAGTATGAATAAAGTGGCTCATGTTTGTTATTATATAAAAGCTAAATAGTAGTTCAGGTGATAAGGACGCGAGGGCAAGAGTTCTGTCAAAACCGTTGACAGAGCTGCAACAGACTTGGTTCTTGCAGTAGGCTGGAAAATTTCCAATATGCATGCTGACGCTAATAACTTTGTATCCCAAAAAATATGCTGCTTTACCACTGAGTTACGACAAGTAGTGACAAGTACACTCCACGTTTTCATGTCCGATAACTACAAAGCAGCCCTGATTTGTGCACAGATAATACGTCGGTGATTTAAATGCTGTTTTACAAATTGTTGGGCCATTTCTCTACTGAGATATTGGGGGACAGTTGAAATTAATACGTTCTTATTAATAAGATGTTGAAATTGTATAATTTAGTTGATTGTATTTGGAATTTATATTTATATTTAAAAGAATTTAAAATTAATAATTAAAAATTAGAATTTTAAGAAAATTCCAAAATATCTTATTGTTAAAACAAACTCATGTTCAAACTCCTGCAAAATGACCTGAAATCCTGCAAAAATTAGTGAAAACAGAACTATTAATCTATCCATAGTTAAACGGTGAGCACCTACAATAATACCCACCCATCCAGGTTGGGTGAAATGAATTAATAATCGACGGAGAGAGCGTTCTCAGATCAGAAATGAACCACAAATATTGGATTAAGTTTTGCAAATAAGAAAAGGTAAGTAATTCCATATTTTGATTTGCGTGCTCGTTGAGACTATACGGTTTTAGCTTTGAATGTGGTGTTTTGGCTAGGGATGGAGTGTAGTATTTAATGTTGCTATTGGCTATTCAATAAAGTAGTACAATTACTTAATTTATGGTTGGTGAATGTTAATACACAATAGCTTAAAGAAATGAGTCAAAGATTAATCCAATTTAAATTATACTTTATTAATGCATTCATGCATCAGTTATAGCTTATTAATTTATCAATCAACAATTATTTTTTATATCTTTTTTTTTCAGCTCCGATATCTTCTAGTTATCTATCCTGAACTATTGGTTATAAAGTTATACATACACCATCTACCACTTATCAGTTCATCAACTATTATATATATACTTATTTATTTTGAATTTGGAATAACCATTATAAAATCAATTTGGAGAGTATAGTTGTTTGATCCTTATCCATAATGAAAAAGAATAAATAGTAACCCTTCCAAAATTGCAAGATAATAACCCCTATAAATATAAATGTATGTAAAAAACAAGTTCCCACGAAGGAAAAAAATGACATCTATAAACGTTCAATTACAATGATGATGGCTAACATTTATTACTCCTAGTCCTAATGATGAAACTTTATATCAGTTCTAAAATAACATTAAAAATAACTAATGCAATGAACCCAAAAGCTAGTACAATGATGTATTTTATTTTAGAGTTTGGATTTTTAGAATTGTCATATTTTTTTATCCTAAGTTTGAAATTTCCTTCTGTCTTTTATTATAGATAAATACTCAAGGAGTAATAAAATAAATAAAAATAAAAGTAGATAGTTTAAGTATTTGAGATAAAGATAAATTTAGAGCGCTCTTTTATAATAAATGTAAGATGGTCGTACCTTGATTCATGTTTGAATAGCAGGTAGTGGTATTTTCCATGGAATAGGCCTCTAACAAATGGTAAACCACATTTTAAAAGATAAATTTAGAGCGATTTACTTGATTTATAATACAGGTCAAACTTTGCCAATTAAACTTTTAATGCTGAGGAGTGAACATGTTTCAAGCAATTGCACATTTGATAGCATAAAATTAACTCAAATATATAACTATCAAACAAAGATATAAATGTTTTCAGGCACATCGACAAGATTTAGCGAAAAAAAAACCCACAAAGATGTCGTCAAAGAATACAACAGTCAATGTTGAAAAACATATGGCATAGACTCAGTAGATATAACCCGGGCATGGAATTATGATTTTTTTCGCAAGATAAAATAATGAGGGCATGCATTGCAACAATTAAATGTGAATGAGTCTAACGCAAAGACAACAGTAAGAACTGAGGTAGATATCCCTATAAAAAAGATTTCATGAATATTAATCAAACATTTAACCTAAGGATCTTCCCCAATATGGTTGTTGAAGCATTTGTCGTGTGTGAAAGGGTGGTGTATCCAGTTGATGGGATAGGTGGAGGTAGGAAATCACAAATCTTAAGAGAGCACCTAGGATTTGACGCATTGAAAATAGTGTCATCAACCTCAAATCTCTAAGTCTAATCAAAACAGATCAAGTGTCTCATAAAGGTTGTGTTAATATTAAAATGTTTCCAAAGTAATGTCATGAAAGGTGAACTAGCATGAAAACATCTATAATTCCTCGAGTGTTGCACATTATGGATTTTATGGCTCCATAATCAAGCTTATACATGGTCAATATGTTACTTCAAATTATATTCAAGTCTGGGAATGACTGGGAATGTCAATGAATCCAAGTCTCTTGGAAGGATCGACTTGTGCTACCTGCCTACCTCAATCTGTGTCCCATATGGCAAAATAGTTACGTGGACGATTCTATGAAATTATCCATTTTTCAATATGTACTAGTGAAGCAATGCCCATAAAATGCATTTACAGTTAAATTGAACCATCACGAGCCATTTAATGGATTGCAGAAACCTTATCTGTGCTTTGGCTTCCATGAATACGGGCAGTTAGACACCTAAATATAATCAACGACCAGATGTCAATGAATGAAACATTTCATATTCACTTTTCAATGAAACATCGAAAATAGTAGAGTAGGAGGCCTTGGGACGAGCAGCCTAGCTATTAATAAGTTTGGCAAGAAAGTCGAATCTCAGATCACTGAGCATCTCGGCATTCTGCATTTTGCATTTCAATGGAGGAAATAGGATCAGGGGATCCAGTTTTAGATCTCAAAATCAAAGTGCAGAAGTCGTTCCTTGTGTTTCCTAGTGAAGAAACAGAAAGAAGATTCTTGTTCCTCTCTAACTTTGACCAGAATTTGGTGTTTACGGTGGAGACCCTCCATTTCTTTGGTAAATTAGGAGGCCGGGACGACGTCGCTGAGATAGTTGCCAGCGCTCTGAGAAAATTGCTGGTTCCCTATGACTACACAGCAGGGAGGCTCGCTCTCAATTCCAAAGAGGGTCGGCTTGAAATCGACTGTAATGGTGAAGGAGCACTTTTCGTTGCTGCCACGAGTGAGCTAACATTGGCTCAGCTACCAGATATCGGGTATCCAAATCCAGCGTTTTCCCAACTCATTTTGCAGGAGTATGGAGCTCAGAAGCTACAAGATTTGCCTCTTTTGTTCATACAGGTGTGTATATATTTCCATGTGCTCACTCGTAAACTGTATGGTGATATAGTTGCTTATTTATTCCCAAAAAAGACATGAAATTTTACTATCGAAACCTATTTGATAAAGTTATAAACCATGGTACTAGTTTAAAAAACCAAAAATTCAGTTCAGGTATGCATTTTCTTGCATACTGTCGCAGCATGCTTAGGGTGAAAAGTTGGGGTGATATGACCTTTAGTCGTCAAACTCATCTTGGGACCTGGCTCATTGGCTCATTTAATGGACCATAGTCTATATAAATTTATAAATCTTATATATATGAATGGCATTGGTGAAGAGCGAGAGTTTTTCACCAAATTTAATTATAAATTCTATATATATAAATGGCCAAATTTAATTATAAATCCTATATATATAAATGGCGTTGGTGAAGCCAGATTTTTTCACCAAATTTAATTATAAATCCATATATAATTAGTTTAGAACAGAGAATTCTTAATGTTGATTCTTCCTAGTCATTTTTCATTTGGTCGGACTCTTCATGTAAGATCGAGGAGTCCTAGGCTAAGGTTTTCAGTCTTTTTCCTTTCTCTGACAAGAGAAACGATGGATATGGAAACCGACTGTTTGGAGTCTAGAGAAACGATGAATATCGAAACCGACTATTTGGAGTCTTTTGTGCAAGTACAACTACTATATCATGAGGTTTATCCTCCTTTATTTACATTCAGTAATTCTTGTTTTAATTTCCATGCTAATACTAGTCATGGTTACACTAAAGCGAGTCCAGGGTTCTCTCCGAGAGTTCTCTCAAAGCCCTTGATTCTTTGTGTAGTCTTAGAAGCCTTTGAAAAATTTAACTATAAGGGTTTTGTAAATGTGTGTTCAAAGTTTCAGTTTTTTTTAATAATTAACTCTCATATTTAAATTTATTTGTCTTATAGCAATAACTATTAACAATAGTGGGGACATTGCCACTTCGTGGCTCTTGTATTTAATGTAGAAATCATTTCCAAATAATAAGTTTTAAAATGATGTGTGTATATTAAATGAATATTCTAAGGTGGTTATAACCAGTTTTTTAGAATACATTATTTTTATTTTCATATTTTTTTATGTTCTAGCCTTAATGTTATTTGTATATATCCGTTACCTAAAACATATGATTATTGTAAATATATGTGTATAATTTGAATAGATCTAATATTTAAGAAAATGTGTTTGTTTTTACGAGGTCATAGGTTGAAATTTAAAGGGGATAGCATATATACATTTCTACAGACTTTATCAACTCTGGTTTAACAAACAAAGAATCTCATATACCAAATTGGTGTTTAACTTGATTATTACCTTAAAAATATATTATTATTCTTATTATTCTTATTCTTATTATATCTCAGTAAAATTAATAAAACTTATCATCTTTTGTTTTGAAAAATTCAATAAGTAATTTTTTAATAACTAAATAAAGTGACCTTACACAAATATATGTGTTAAAAAAGTGTTCCAAATCTTTGTTTTAAAATCACAATTGATATCATAAAAATTCAATATCTAATGAGAACTAAATGAATTACCTTTGTTTAAGAGTTTAATGAAGTACTTACTTGAAAAGGAACATTTTGCTATCAACATAAATACAATTTTAGGATTTTTTTGCTATAGCAATTGGTTTAGTGTTTTTTTTACTTACTTTGTATATATATTTATGTTTTTACTTTTCATATTTAAATTTTGTTTTGTATAAAAAAACACTTTATTTGTTTAATTTTTTTATTATGAATTAATGTTTATAACATTGTTGGTTGATGAATAAAAAACTTTGGCGTTTTGTTTGGATTCGTATTAAAGCGATGTTCAATTATTAAAGGTTTTGTTATGTTTCAACTTAGGAGATGTAGAGAATCACAATGTGATGTTCATGTATTAAAGATTTTGTTAGGTTTCAAGTTAGGAGATGTAGATAATCACAATGTGATGTTCATTTATTAAAGGTTTTAATATGTTTCAAGTTAGGAGATGTAGAAAATCACAATGTTATTAATCTTAAATATTCACACATGCATTTATGTTATTTTTGAGTTAACATTAGTTTTCTAACACTTTTTATAATAATTCTTTTATGTAATGGGATTACACTAGGTTTTGAAGAGTTTATGTATATCTTTAGTTTTTTTGGGAATGCTATGGTTGTCCCATGTGGTTGTGACATTTGTAATGTTTGGTTGTGCTTGTTGGCATGTTAGTCGTGCATGTAGACTTTAGCTACACGACCATATTTCTACATTGGATATAAACCAGCACCATCACCTATGGTTTACTTTGACATTAAGGAACTTTTTTACCCTAAAGAACTAGAGTCAGGCTTCCTGACTTGGATCAAAGTGTGGATAAAAAATCTAATATAAAATCTATAAAATCAACAAAAGTATTGACCACATAAGAATTTTATATATCAACAAGGGATTAATCAACATTAAAGTTGAGAACAATCGTGTTATAACAAAAAATCCCAACACCTCAAGTATTATTTGTAATTGAATATTATGTAGAATTCCTTTATGTCTCAGCTTGTTTCTTAGTGAGAAAATTGTTCCTATAAGTGTAATTTATCCTTCTCTTATGGCTGACCTTTTTCATGTTTCAGCATTTGTAAGTCATAAGTCATTTTACTATGGAATATAAATATTATTACTATGGTATATGTAGGTTGTATTGTCTTGAACCAAAGCATTAATATTTCTAAATAAGTGATAAGAAAAGAATGAAAAGTATTTCTTGTATATTGTTGTGTAATTTAAAAAGAAACATACCACACTTTTTAGAATTGCACAAGCTAGCATGGAGGTTTTTAGGGTGGAACTTTATGAATGTAAGAAATTTGTAAAAAACTCCACTCTCATATTTCTACATATGTTAGTTCACCCTAATGCAACACCACTCCAGATAGTCAGCATAAGAAGCTCCCTTTGTGTATGAAAAAAATGTTGTGTATCAAGGTAGTCCTCGTGATTTTGAATTACTTCTAAAATAACTTCAAAGGATTAAGTTTAGGGTTGAGTTTAGGGTTGAATATTTAGCACCTCAAGGATCTTACAAATTTGTATTAACGATTATTTCTCAATACTAGTCATGTTTGTTTCACTATGGGATTCAACTCCCAAGATTTATTAGATTGCATTACTTGGCCTCAATCCTTGCGCTATTTCTATTTAGATTATATCAACAAAATATAACTGTATCTCAATAAAATAGGAAAGAATGCGACACCCTAACTAAAGAGAGATAGCTACAAAGAAGGGATGTTCAAAGAAACTTAGGTAACTTACAATGTCATTTACCTACATTTTAGTACTTCTTATAATAAAAAATCAAGAGCTTGCAAGAGGGACACAAGCTTGGACCCTTTGTTTGACAAATGGGAATCGAGAAAATGTGAGTTACATTCTTCATTGGTAGTCAATTTTAGTGCTAATTTTATACATTATGTAACAAACTACAATTCCCAAATATAAAGGAATTAAAAAAATTAAAAAATATATTCACTAGAATCTCCCATGCCTAAATCAATTCCAAACAAATTCTTTCTACTATTAATAATGGTGTGAAAATGGTTAACCATCTTGACCATCTCATCTAAAAATACCAAAATCCACCTGAAAAAACGCTAGCATCTAAGTTCATTGTGTAAGTCTACAAAAGAATGACATCCCAAAGATATTCCATGGTGATCCTCTTCTTAATTCCTTAAATTATGTCATGAATATTGCATTTCCTATTATTGAGAATATAGCAAATCTTAAATTAAAAGCTCAATCAAAACTTATGAGAGAACCACTCGTAATACTAATGAAGCTCCACCTTATTAGTCTTATAAACATGAAGAGAAACATACTCTACACCACCTTATTGTCTTTTAACATAAGTCATGAGCTTTGTTAGAAGTAGATGGAATCCCACATATTATCCATGTAGTGCTATCAAGGAAATTCGGCAACCCAAAATGTTACTAACAATTGAGCTCATATAGCTTAATTCATGTCATTTTTATGGTGTTAAATAAAACAATGTAACTAAAAAATTAAAAATCAATATATTGGGGGTATATTAGGGGTAACTAGGGTTTTTTTTTACTATTTAAATATCCAATATGTTGGGGTATGTTTTATTCAACATTTTTTCCTGCGCCGTTCACCAGTCCTCCAAGCCTTTCCTGTTAGGTTCCTGCGAGCTCCTTGCATGGATCAACACTACTCTTCAACTGTCTCTCAGAAAAGTTGAAGAGGTAAGCACACATTCTCATCTTAATATTCTTTACAAGTTTTAACATATGGACAAATAACTTCAAGGAACTCACTCCCTTTCTGTTCTCCATTTTCCCCCTGGATTTCGAGTTATGCGAAGAAAAGGATTGTCTAGAAACAAATGTGGGCACCCATTTGGTTGTTATTTTATCTATGTAAGAGGGTCATTTGTTTTTTGAATATTTAGGGCCGCCATTTTTTTAGTAGTGTGGTTTATGGTTACCTTGAGGAGATGCAGAGTGCTTAAGGTCCAATACTCTGAAGAGTGCTCAAAAGTACTTCTGTTTTCTGTATTAGAGCTTGGGTAAAAATGGGTAGATGCCCAATGCTGATTTTGTTTTCTTGATTTTCTATTAAGAAAATGAGATCCATCTTGTCACTTCATTCTGTTCTTTTATTTGCATTTCTAGGTTTTGGGAGGGCAGTGCATATAACCTTTCTCAAGCCAATTCTTTCCGTCTGCACCTTTTCTCTACCGTGTGCATCCACCTACAATATACCTCTTAGTGGACATTTCATAAACCCTCACCATTCTCACTGCGTGAGGCTCACTCTTTGCGTAGAGAGTTGTATCTTTTATAAATATGTGATCATGTCCAGTTTTGATCATTGACTCAACAACTGAAAGATTTTGAGGCCGGTATACCAACGTGGAGACTTGGAGTGTAGAACATTGCTTGCTTATTTTTTTCCTGCTGATTATTGCTACTATAAATGGGTGGAACAATTGTAACCCTATCTCTGTCAAAATAACATGCTGGAAGTCAGTGAGTTTTGGGATGCAAGGCTCCGACTTATACATCGGGCAGAGGAAGATAGCAATGTTAATTAGCCATCGTTGGCAAAGGAGATCATATCCACTACTATTTCAAGGGACCATATCAGTGATAACAATAACATTACTTTATCCTGCACATTTTTCCGCAAGGATTTTGAATTGGGAGAGGTGGGGTGTCAAGTCCATTGCAATCAAATATACCTTCCAAATTCAGGATTGTAAGTGTAGTCTTTAAATGCTAAAACATGTTTTTATGCTGTGATTGCATCATCTCCATGAAACTTACGAAGGCGGTCTTACCATTCTTTAGTGTCAGACATATATTTAGGAAATCCAGGTATAGCTTAAGAAAAGAAGGAGCATACCTCGTAGCTACCCAAGAGAAAGCTGAGTTCGCCTGAAAGTCAATGTTGAATCACCAAAAGTGAAGTCGCCAGGTGAAATCTAAAATTGAAAACTATGTATGGAAAGAACTTATGCAACATGTTGTTTTTCTCTTGTTACTAGCAACTCATCATTGTCATACCGAGGGAAATTAGAGTTGGCTAAACTCTACACCATTTGTACTTTGTTTAGGCAAGTTTGGCAAAATTTGGTAACAAGATTTGTGGTTGAAATGCGATTTGTAGTGTTCAAATTGCAATTTTTATTGCAGAAATGGATACAGTATCCTCTATTACCTTTGGGCACCCAGATTATGCAATTCCAATCACCTAAAATTATTATTTGAACAATTTTAGCAAAATTTTAACTAAAACTCCTAGGATTTTGGGTGCAAATGGTCTAAAGTTTAGCTTACTCCCTCGGAAAGGAACTTTTGAAACTCAGTACTAGGTCATAGCACCAAATTTAATGTTGTTTTTTTTACAAGTTTGTGGCTAGAGAATAGTGCCAAGGCATCTCTTGCTCTCTTTCTGACCATATCTTTATATGTGAGAGGCCATCTCCAATATGAGGCTATCATTCCACAAAAATAAGTCTCATAATCTCATATGTTCAGCCCAAATCACAATAGTACTCAAGCTGAACAACAACAGAAATGAAATCTCCTTGTTGGAGAACACTTGTTGGTGTAAAGTATTTGTTTAGTAATAGTTAGAAGTTTACATCATTGACATTGGAGAACACTTGTTGGGTCTGCCGTAGAACATTTTAGTGCTAAATTTTCATATGAGATTTATCAACACTTTCCTATCTATTGTAGGGTTAGGTGTTTGTACCATTTTTTATAAAAAGTGTAGATATTAAAACAACAACCCAAACTTGTCTGTTACACGAAAGGATTGCAATCACCGAGGAAACGTATGTTACACAACTTGGTGAAAGATGGCAATGTTTTCCCAATCAATTCCCAATTTGCTAGGAGTTATTGACCTTCTGAAGAGCACAGCTTGGTCCCATTGTCACTGTGAATCTGGTAGAGGACATACCACCTTGGCTAGAGGAATCTAGGAACGATGAGGTAGTGCAACTTCATTGAAGTCACATATACCACCATTGTCAGATATACCACTATTTCATTACCATGCCATGCCCCATGCAACAATTCCATTGAGTATTTCTCTGGTGCTTCCACAATACATGCTATTTTATATAGCTAATGTATTTGTAATGGTAGGAATGCAAGAGTTATTTTATGATCAGATGTAAGACACTATGAAAATTATGGGTATTGCTGTGTATCTGAGTGTTCTAAGGGTTGGTAATTTTCTGAGCAGCATCCTTATTTCAGTTACTGAGAAGCTTAGTTGCAGAAACAAGGGGAGTTGCTGGTTTGTAGACAACCTGAACAAAGCTCATTTAGATTACTTTTATTGGCTCCTAGCCTCTCTGAGTGCAGTCAACCTTTGCATTTACATGTTCTTCTCCAGCTGCTATAAGTACATAAATCTCAGAAATAGTACTTGCTACTCAAAATTTGTTCTTGTTTGCATAGGGCTTCCATTCTCCTACCAATGACATTGCATATGACAATCAGTTTGCTGTAGTTACCCCTTAATATGTCTGGCATGCTTTGGTCTTCATGTTACCTGACTCTCTCCATGCTGTCTGCACAGGGTTTCTGTAGACATATCTTTTCCTATAAAATCATGGCATTTAGGGTTACTGTATACAAGTGTTCATGTTGCATTTAGCTCAGGGCCTCTTCCTTCATCAATGATTGTCGAACTTTGAGTTAACTCCAATTGTATGCAAGATTTCACTATTGTGCATAGATTGTAAGATGCTTCTTTGATGGATGTTGTGGGAATTTCCTCTCCATCATTGCATTAAACGAATGGCTTCGATATTTTCCTATTTTAATTTTAAATACAGGCTTACTAATGGATTTGAATTATATTTTTATTGAAAAATGCAATTTGAAGTTTAGGAAATTTGCAGTTGACATTTACAAGACTTTTAAATCTCCCCCTCTTTGAATTCTCGTAATAATATTAAACTTTGAAATTTTAGTTATTGTTGAACAAATGGATATTTATTGACATGAAACACAAAATTAAAAATGAAAATTTTGTCAAGGACACTCACAAGCTCCTCTTTGGGTCTTTTGAGGTGCCATATCCTGTTTTTAGATATCTTTAAAATCACAGAAAATGTATATTCCTATAAATATACTATATGGAGTATGTGAAGCCCAAGGTTTACACACTAAACTGTGGAATGGCCTTTGGCCAGGCAACAAAGCTTTTGTCACTTGAAGCCAAGGGAAATCGTGCTCTTATGCCTAGCTCAACAAGTAAGTTTACTATGTGAGTCTCTACTTCATTCAGGCTTATGCAGTTTCTCAATAAGTTCAAGGGCACACTCATATCTTGTTGCAATATGTTCTACTAGAAATTGAAAGTAAGATATCCTATCAAAATCCAAGGGTCACTCATATGAAAGTGTCAGAAACACAGTTGAAAATGTTAATAAGATTTGTGTTTTTTTCTGGTAATTTATGCAATCTTAGTAGGTTCATATATCTAGTCATTATTTGTTAAAAAATATGCTGATGATCTGTCTTTTTTCTATCATAGAAAAACTGCACCTGCCAGTAGTGAATAAATCCAGTGGTTCTTCCATCGATATGTATATCAAGGTAATATTTTTCCCTTTTTCTAAGATGTTACTTAAGAAATTTCGAAAGTCGTTCTTAAGTAATAGGTAAATTCTCACTTAGATCCTTTTAAAGGAGTGCTTAATACTTATTATAGGCCACCTGATGAAATTATGTCTTCTTCAGGCAACAGAGTTGGAAGTAAATACACAATATTACATTGAATTACTGGCAAAAGGAATTGGCAAAACACAAGAAGAGATTGCAAAGGATATTCAAAGATCAAGATACTTTTTCCCACATGAAGCAATTGATTATGGTATTGCTAATAAGATCCTCCCAAAACAGGGTCTGGTCATGGAGAAAAGGGTAAGCATTAACCATTTTTAATTCATTTATACTAAATGTCTTGCCTTAAAATTTAACCTAGGTTTGCAGGATTGTTGCTGAACATATTCTACACTTCCTTCTCAATATGTTCTTTTCTTTGATTCTACATTGATAAATCTTTTCATTCTGTTTAATGACTTGCATAACTATGATGAGATACTTTCTCAATCAAAAGCTGCATGGATGAAATTTGGCAAGACTGGTCCATTGGCTGCTCCAACAGGTAGGCCCTAGGTATAGATCATTGATGAGTTACATTTTCCCGTTAGCATGAGTTGTTCAGATATTGCTACAACTATCATTGTTGGAAGAATTTGTATAACCTGAAAGATGTATCTTAATATGACCCTTATCAATCTATGCTATTTTCTAGCATGCATACAGTGCTTTGTATATTGTCAAAATTGAAATGAGCTTCTGGATAGACTGTAAACAAACATTCAAGAAAATAGGATTAAATGCCTAATGAAAGCAAGCACTCTAGAAAATGTAAATCATGTATTTCATTGATCTTCTCTGTGTCTGTGATCTGTTGTTTATATTGTCAGATTTTGATTAATTACACATCTTGTTTGTGTGTTTTGGATTTTACTTCATAAAAGATTTCAAGCCCTACATTTTATGTGAACTCTTCACCCATCATCAGGGAAACCAAGTGTAAGATAGAAAGCAGTGTTGAGTGGGCTTGTATAAGGTAGGAGGGAAAGTCAGGCTATATACAAGGTAGAAGGGAAAGGAGAGGAGGATACTGTCCTCCTCTCCTTTCCCTTCTACCTTATATATATTATATAGCCTGTGACTTTCTGTCCTACCTTACACATAGCATATGACTTTCCGTCCTACCTTATATTAATAAATAGGTGCACTCCTCATTTGCAGCATTGCTTTCCAACTAATTGGTTTCCCTAATTATGAGTGAAGAGTTCATCTGAAACGTTGGGTTTAAAATCTCTTATGCAATAAAATCCAATAATCACATAAGCAATATGTACACCTGCAAATATCTGTATTCTAATATAATTATAGCCTATTGCAAGCCATTTTCCCTTTTTGCCATGAATCTTTTAGTTTGGAAACAATGTTCATTGCTTGTTTATTCAACAATCCTAACTCTTGAATAGAAAACCAATTTATTTGATGCAAAAAACTCTTTTCACTGAACTTGATACAATTGAAAACTTATGTACATTCATGGGCTTGGGTTTCCTTTTCAATTATTAATGCTATTGGTGTAGAAAAGATAAAACTTAGCATTGTCTTGGGTATTTAGATCCACCCGATTGTCATGAATGAAACAAGGTTGTAAGATTTAATTTTGTTTGATCCACTCATACACATTGGGCTTAATCAAACTTTGGTTTTGGATATGATTAACCATATCACAAGATAAACTCCTTTTCTTTCCAAGAAAAGCCTCACAGGATTCTCCCCCTCTTCCCTGGAATATCTTGATGGAGGGAAACTCAACAACTAGCTGCAATGGTGGTTAGCAACCCAGTCAGAATCAACAGGACTTGAACCTCAGCTAGACTAGAACTGGAGAACTTACAGTGAACTCCACCTTGAAACAGCCTATTTGAACTGATTGAGATAACCCATTGGGCTTCACAAGGTGAACCCTTTCCATATAGTCAAACCATATTGGTTGTCAGGTTCATTTACAAACTGAAAATCAAGCTAGTGAAGACGATTATGACTCTAATCCAACCACAAAAGTTTTAATGCCAAGTCTAAAAGATAATTTTTTTACACTAGATTGGGTTATGTATCATAGTTCTTTTGAAAATACATTGTTGGAGATATTTTTATGTAGTTTGGTTGGTTGCTTTGTTAGAGTCACACCTCCAGAATTTGCCTTGAATCTATGTTGAAGAAAATTTGTCAGTTTGAAGACTAAATTTGAAATTGCTCATAATGTTATTGGTGTTCAGTTATTTGGCTCATATTTTTTAGCTGACTTTGCTTCTCCATCTTTATGTTTATGTCTTCTAACCAACTTGCTTGTTTGTCACAACCCTCGATTTCTTTTTCTTTTCCCCGTAGATGATAAAGAATTTGTTTGAGTAAAACTTAGCTAGGAACTTGGTGATGAGGTAGACATCTGAACTAGAAATACAATCTTCAATTGAAAGGTGGCCTATTTTGACATCATGAATTTATGCTTTAAATGCTCACAAGTTCATTGGATAAATGGATGCTAGCTCGACTCGTCCATTCCTCTTGTTAAATTCATATTGTTTTTAATCTAAAAATATTAACAGTATGCATTGAATATTCCAAATCAATTTTGTTTCTGAAGTTGTACAATCTCCTAGATACCAAAATGGTGCTTGGATAAAAAGTACGTGATGGAAAGAAGCAGTTATAAATGGTGTAAGTTTCATTTTTGAACCCTTCTTGGGGAAAACACACTACTGTTTGAGACTGGTACAAATAAACCCTCTCTTATTTGTTTTGACATCATGTGATACATTTTAATTCCTAATAAAGTGATTTTCCCAAGGATCAAGTGTCGCCCTTTCTTGTGTTTAGTTTTTTCTTCCTTAGGTAGAAATATAAAGGGGTATAAAAAATGTAAATGAAAAAATGGATACATGCAATATATAGGGAAAATAGGGGTTTTTTAAAATCGACAAGGCATATTGGGAGGGGGTTAAAAAAATGATCTTGGGAGGTATTTTCCAATATTTTTTGAAAGTAGGGGTATTGTTTCATATTCCATGAACGAAAGTGACATGGCATGGTTTCACTAAGTGAAGACCCCATGACAAAGATGCTTCCATTGCACTTGTTTTCCACCATGAATTGATTCCGTAATATGAATTTCAAGATTCTTATATATTCTTGATTTTCCAAAACTATCAATTAATATGATAATGATAAAAATATATAAGTATTCTTACTTCTAAATCAATAATATCCCACAATATACCCATATAACACTATGCACAATTTTCCAAACAAATTAATAACACATATAATAATTATAAAAAGCCGGAGATAGATATTCTTAATTTTAATTTAATTGTATCACACAATAGACTGCATACAACACCATGCACCCTACAATAGTTTATTATAACGATTTTTTGTTAAATATTTTTATATAAAATTTTTATTTCATGTTAATTTTTTTTTTAATATTTGGTAAATTAATTGCTAATTACAAAGGTGGTATTACTTAAAAAAACAAAAAATAAAATTTTGAGTTATATATAATAATTTATTAATAATAGAAATAATTATTCATATATTTTTTATTCACAAAAAAATAGAATTTATCATTACTCATCTTAAATTGATACTAATTATAAAAAATAAAATTTTAACCTTAACATATTAACATATTTACTTATTAGTGTATCAATAATAGACTAATTATTCAGAAAACATACAAACAGATATGCACATTTATATAATGCATTAGCTATTATATACACATGTTCTTGTATATATGAAATTATGCGTATGTATTTGCATGTGGAGATGCACATGAAATGTATTATACATGAAATTACTTTGTTGTTTGAGTATTTTGAAACTATGAAAATGTGATAGAAAAAATATATGACAAAGTCAAAAAAGAAAGAAAGAAAAGAAGATAAATATATAAGTAGGTGTTTACATCTAAAAGAACAAATAAAGTAACATGCAAATTGAAGAATAAAACAAAGAAATGTTTGTAAAATATAGTATTGAGACCAAAATACAAGAAAAGAAAAAATATGTAAATGTGTGTTTCCATATAAGTAGATAAATAGATAAACATGCAATTTAGAGAATAAAACAATGAAATGCTTGTTAAATATAGTATTGGGACTAGATGATAAGAAAAGTGAAGAGAAAACTAACACATTTGATAATGTGGTAAATGAGTGAGCATATGGCGAAAAATGAATAGTAAAAAAAGTGATAAAGATGAATAATATTAGTGTTTATAAAATGCCTTAGAGTATGGAAATTAGAATGAAGTGGAATGACACGGGAGAGTCTAAAAAACACTTGGAATGAAGAAATAAGAATATCAAGTGATAAAAAACTTTTAGAATAACGGAAGATAATTAATTAAGAGAATAAATAGTTAGAGTAAATATTAGATGATAGATCATTAAAAGGTTTGAGAAGAGGATTGTTAGGATCTTTTGATACTTAGGATTTAGTATGCATTTGTACTTATATAATCCAATAGTCACAATATTTAATAAACATGTTTGATCCAACGATTCATCTTCACCTCGACCTTAACAACTATGGATCCATCCCTGGACACTTTATTGGTTCATGATATATTTTTAAAGAGCATGGAGGGTCATTTGCTTCATGATCAATTTTTAAAAAATGCATATGTAAATATGTTTTCTAGTTGCAATAACATATTGCTTTAAGCAGCTATTTAGATGGGACCATGGACTGTTTCCCTCTATGTGGGTTTTAACCACATCAAATCTTGATGTCTTGATATATGATCAATTTGTTTCAACAATTTATTACAATGTTCGACCTGTGTGGAAATACCCTATTTCAGTTGAGCATGGTATCGAAGAACTTAGGAAGACCCCCTATTGTAATTGATTGAGATCTGGATTTGATGTAGCTACATGCAAATAAGTATTTATAGATCATGTTATTTATGTTCATTTTTGTGCTAAGGGATGTGTTCCATTTATTTCAGAGAAGTGCTTTCAGTTGGAAATTATTTTTTCTTCATTGGAAAAGTTTTATGTTTTCTGAAGATACAACCATTTTACTAGATCTAGAAATATATTGTTACATTTACACACTTTTTTCAAAAACATTCTCAAATTGTCCATATTTTAGCTTGGTTTTCTAATTTTTCCTAGTCTACAAACTTTTAAGTTTTTGTGTTCTCTTTTATATGTGCTTTGTGCAATCTTGGCAAATTATAGATAGATAAGAAAAGGTTTTATAGACTGTGTATTCTCTTTATTGTGCACCTTGCGCAAACTAAACAAACCAGAAACAATGATAAAACTTGTATTGTTTGGATAATCTAACCAACTTCTAATCCCAAATTTGAGAAATTTTGGCTTTAGAAAATTTTCATGTGTGTTTGTGTAAAAGTATTTTGTAGGCCAAAAGTAAGTATATTTTGGCAGGCATGCTTTTGCACCACCACCACCAAAAGAACAATAACAACAACTCATTTCTCCATCATATTACTAAATATTTTGTTTAACTCACTTGGTTAAAAGTTACTTTATTTAGTAAGAGGCCTTGCATTTAAGTCCTTAATTTTGTTACTTTTGGAAATAATTCTTATAACTTTCAATTTTTAAGTAACTTCATTGTAAGAGTGTATCCCAATTGTTTTATAAACGGGGGTCACATATTTGTAGATGTTATATTGTAGACAAATATAGTAATAATGGAATTATTTATTACATTAAGAACCCATCACCACATGGTTCAACCTATTCCTTCCACATGGAACCTTATTTCCTTTCTACATTATTTTTAAAAAGGAATAACTTTGACATTCAGGGTCTATATTCTATGCCTTTTTTTCAAACTTCCTATTTTGCAAGATATTTGTGTTTAAATAATGAATTTATAATTTTGAATCCATATTAAGTGCATATCATAATATGGTTAGTTGAAGTGATATTCTTCTTACCATCACAAACTAATTCTCATGGAGCGTCTGCATGGAGGATGTCCTAAAAAAGTAGCAAAATTTACCAGATTATCTAGGGAAAAGAAACTATATCGATTGATGCTAATAATAAAGTAGATTAGGATAATAAAATTGATGAATCCCATGGGTTAATAAAAAATTCCATCTCTAATGACTTCCAATTCCACATTCAAGGAATTTATGCACTAGATGTGGCTTGGGGGAAGTCATAAACTGTATTTGGTAAATACAATGAGATTCAAGTTCAATAGCTTGAAAATTAGTCGATTTCTTTAAATCGAAATGATTTCTCTTACATTCAAGTATATCAATATCAATTACAAACCACTATACTCTTAACTTGAGAATTCAATGTACCTAAGATATAAAATCAATCTTATTATGCTATTATTTCTATGCTTGGTCCTCCTAATTTTATTTTTGTATCTACCTTTTATTGCATCAAAGAAGCTATAGGGATGCTTACAAAGAACCCAATCTTGAATTTTTTTGTGATTCTTTGATTATAGAGAAATAGAATCTCTAGGATGATGCACAATCATGGACACCTTTAAAGGCACTTAAGATGCTACATAACACTGAAAAAACATGGAACATATGACTTTAGGTTACAATTAGAGGTACTTCCCTAATGGATTTGAAGATGGAGTAAAAAGACAAAAGTTCTGTAATTGAATAAGAATTTGTAATATATAACTTTTATTTGTATAAAATTTGTGTAAATGATAATAAAATTAGTTTCCCTTAAATAGGGTTTTAAAATTTTCAACACATCATAACATATATGTTTGTGGGGGTAAAACAATATATGAAGTAAATGATGTCGTTTTTGGATAGTCTCTTGCACATATATAAAGGACATATGGTACTAGTGAAACACTATTTTTTCAAAAACTTTCATGAATTATTTTTTATTATTGAAGTATGAAAATATTGAAATGAAAACGTTCTATGTGGATGCAACACTTTAGGGAAAAAACTTAATGAAATAATTAATTTCTATATATAATATTGTAGAGCTCGCTATTCTCTAGTGCACCATATAGTTTTCTTTTGAAATGGTGAAGGAAATAAAAAGTTATATAAAAAACAATTGATGTATCTATTTTTGAAAAATTACGTGTGTAATTTACAAAAATAATAATAAATAAATAAAACATACATTTGTAGGAAACAATTACATATTTAGAATTGTTAGATCGCATTCTACAATATTCTAGATTTTCATTAAAACATATTGGTTTTCATATAAAAAAAACACCATTGGAACTGAGCATATTCATAGAATTTGGAAATACAGTCAATAGCCCTGGTATATTTGTCCTAGACAATAGGTTCAGTAGTCCGAATCTATTTTTGAACATATTTAGGCGTTGTTCCCTATGAAATTTTAAAATTTACAAAACACATATGTGTTACATTGCACATGCGTTTATATTGTATATGTGTTATAACACATATGTGTTTTATAATTCATATGTGTTATAACACGTCTGTTTTATAGCACATATGTGTTTTATATCACATATGAGATATAAAAAATATGCGTTATATCACATATGCAATTCACTACTTTAATTTAAAAAACAATTTTACATATACATTGGTTTTGGAACACCATACACTTTCTCCCTATATAACCAACCTTCCCTCTTTGTCTATCTAACAAACATCCACATACACTCTCTCCATCCCTCTTTATCAAACCATTTCTATTTCTCTCATTCACCATCCCTCTACCTCTACAACCATACCTCATCCCTCTCTCTCTCTCCCCCTTTTTCTCTCTAACACACATCCACACACGCTTTCTCCATACCTCTGTACCAAGGATGATTTTAAGGAACCATACTTATTTAAAAGTGTATAAATGTTGGCGAATCTTACTAATTCTCAAAAAGGCAACTATAAAATGTTTGGCGATATTTAAAAATAAATAAATTTCCAAGTATTTTATATCGTTTATATAATAATTTGGAAATTTTTAGGGTGAAAAAAGGTTACCCCATCAAAATTGGGCGAAACAGGGCTTCAAAAAATGCAAAATGGCAAATCGTTTTTTGGAGAAAAACCCCTAAAAATAACCCATGGGCTAAATTTCTCCCATAAAATTAGCCCTGCTCTATACACTAGTACAAAATGAGGAATTAGCCACTATGTGACTAAATATTCTAGTCACCACAAGTTTTTCAAGTGATTTATTACTAAGTATGAGCAATTTTGATTGACCCAACTATAAACAACTAAAATTAGTGACTAATTTAGTCACCATTTAACAAATATGACTAGATAATAAGTGATAGGGTTAAAAAGGACTAGCGTAAATGACTAATTTAGTCTTGGAATAAAACATTACTAGCTACAAGAATATGAATTAGTCATTTATGTTATTCATTTTTAATTGTGTCATGGAAAATTGCAATTTCGACAATGAAGTGTAAAGTTTGTAAATTGTCTACCTTGTATTAGTAACATTGGTGCCATGTGCTTTGATCTTCAGATATCCAACAAAGAAATTGCATGAATTTTCTCTTGAGAATATTGATCCCTGCTACAACATTGGGGCAAACCCAGTTAAGCACATGCCAAAGGAAAATAAGGTTCTTCATATGTCAATTATGAATTAGGTACTAGAACCAGTACGATATCGATACCTAGAAGCATCATAGCTAGTTGTTGATCCTTCAATGTAAGAGTCCATGAAAGTCCCATACTGAGGTACTTTTCTAACTTCAATATAACTACATGATCTCTCACTGTCGAACTAGCTGCACACGTTGACATAGATTCACAAGGATCAGTTCCTTTAAACATCATAGTAGTTGATCCAATAATAATTAAACTAGAGGAAGAACCAAGAACAATATTTTAACCAATCAAAGACTCAATTCTAATTAAACTGGGGTGTTGACCCAGAACAAGTCTCAAATCCATATGTATTATAAAGGTAGAGACCCAACCCCATCTCAGAGTTTCGTGTAAATATTTTGATTCCTCGACCTCTGATAGGTCTGATTTCCTTGCAGAATATGATATGCATAATGTAGTGATGACCTCTCATTATCGTTATCAAGTTAAACCTTCTTTATCCATTAGTGGCTAGGGAAGATTTGCATCTCACGTCACTACCCACCCAATTCATGATGTGCACAACTCTTCTCGGCCAACTTCCTCAATACAAGTTTATTATATATACTTATACTATAACAAAAATACCATTAGCACAAATATTATATAATAATAAAACAATATTATATTTATAAAAAACACAAATTGTTATATTTATATAAACCACAAACTAACTAAATTTTATATTAATTCTAATTTATAAAAATAAACAACTTATATAATAATTATTAAAAAAAATATAATATAAAACCAATTAACATAATTTATATAATAAAATAATAATAAAAAAACAAAAAATACATAATTAAAAAAAAAACTATATCCAACTGCAATTGTCAACCCAACACCTCTTGACCCACCTCTGTTTGACGACATTCATGGTCGATGGCTGGTTTTCCTGAACCCATGGAGATTTCATCCTCCAAGTCTGTCAATGACTACTGAACAAGCTTGTTGGCACTAAATAACCTGTCTAAACAGACCTTTGTCACCAAATAGTTTGTGTTTGCTAGAGGCGAGGAGGGTTTGGTGGGTTATGAGGGGTTGTGGCCATTGAAAATGGGACCCTTGCCCCATTATACGAATGAAAACCCTACCCTATGATGTTAAATAATTAGGCTAAGAAGAGTGGATTTAGAAGTAATCTATGTGGATCTAAGAAGATGATTGAATAAACATGTAAGAAGAGTAAATGGAATTGGAATTCAGAAAATTATAAACATTGTGATGAGATTGGTGTCAGTGGACATAAATTGAAAATGTCAAATATTGGTATTGAGCTTCATGTTGAGTCTCCACTGCCTCTAGAATGGAAACAATGTTTATACCTTCATGTTTGTTTCCTTCTATGTTTTTCTTGATTACCTATTGGGTTTTTCTTTTATTCATGGTTTTTTTCATTGTTTTGAATGTGTTGTAGATAAAATGGTTCAAATATCCTTGCAAGCATGAAGCACGAGCTGTCCAGGTGAACATGGGAAATTCAATGTGAGAAATAAAACCAACAGTTATCAAGGAAAATGAAGGGAATGAGATATTTTAATGCTTCCATGCCTGTGTTTTCTTGTTTTCATTTCAACTATGGGGGGTAACTAATCATTGCATGGTGTTGTTGTTTCCCATTGCAGTCCTTAAAGGATGTGGGGATAATATGTTTGTTGTTCTTGTTCATCATGTTCCTGAGGATGCAATGAAAGGGTTTGAAAATATGCCTGAATGGAATGTGGTTTTGTGCAGTGATATGATTGCAGGGTATGCTCTAAATGGGAAATATTAAGAGGCTCTCAAGATGTGATGTCAAGTGTTGATAATGTGGATGAGGTTAAATTATTTTACTTTCTTGACGATGCTTCTAATTTGAGCAAACATCACAGCTTATGATCAAGGTAAGCAAGTTCATATCCTGACCATGAAATATGGATTTGATTCATATAATTTTGTTGGTATTTCTCTAGTTGTCATGTCTACAAAATGTGGATTTGTTTCTAGTTTTGTTCATTCCTTTTGGGAATCATGTTGAAATTCCCATGAATTGATAGTTCAAATATAGACCGTGAATGTCTTTAATAGGATATGTAAATGGCTATGGTGTTAATTATAATACATTAATTGGTTCTCTCTGGACATGAAAATCCAATTCTCTTAGGTGCCAAGATAACTCCATGCCATATGTTTTCTTTAAATGGCCACCAAGTATTATATTTGAGAGGAATATATTTTGGTTGTTACCATTTCAGCAACCATTTCAATCAACATCTATTCTCCATAAAAAAATTTAACTTATGTTTCTTGTAAATATTAAAAATTTAAAATGTTGATGGTAACTGCTAGATCTCATTGCTTTCTAAAGCCATACCTTTGAGAAAATATTGCACAAAACACTTGAAAAATTAAAAGTCATTATATTGTGTTATAGGATTTTAGCGTGGGTTTGAGTGTGTAGGAAAATATAAAAAGTGGCTATTGAAAGAAACCATGAATGATCATGATTGAGGTTGGACATTTTTGTCACGACCAGTCCTAGAATTACACGCTTTTTCCATATCATCTATGAATTCCTTCAAGGCCTTACTTTGCACAATTACACCACATTATTTATTTTGATATATTTCCCAAAAGAGAACAGACCGTCAACAAGTACCTCTATTGTTACAAGTTATTTCATGTAAGTCACCCTTGAGAATAGATTTATTCAAGTCCTCAATGTTTTCATCATTCATTATTCCATAAACATGTAAGCACATAAATAAGTTTGTTCCTTCTTTTAGTGAACACACAAATATGTAAGTGCAATAGTGTCATATTTTGGGAGAGGGGGTTTAGAAACCAACACAATCAGACATGAGACACACGATAAATAAATCAATGGCATAGTTTTTTTTAAAGAGTAATCACTAATGGAGTACATATATTGTGCAACTCCTTGACTTGACAGTATTTATTCTTATGCATTGTCTCCAATGTTACACTCCAATATCCCAATTATGCTAACGATCCACGTGAGAAATTAATCAAGCATATAATATCCAAGTATCTAACCAGACATGAAAGCAACAAGGAAATGGTGGGGCAACAAAAAGCGTTATTAATTGTCAATCTATAAATACAAAGGGTGGTATATGAGATTCCAAACCCTTTACTATGAATTATGATCGCTATTTATAGTTATGAGCATCCTAGGATGATGTGCCCTAATTATTTCGATGTCAAATTTGAATAGCAATTGAATTTATTGTTTTAGCTTGAAGTGTATGTAAATTTTCTTATAGTTTCTTGCATGTACCCTAATATAGTTAACTATTTCTCCCAACAAGGTGTTACTCCCTCTTTCCCATGTGACTTTGTGCCATCATCTTGAGTCATATTTGTTGCAGCTATTGTTTTTACCCATGATTTAGTGTGGCACACATATGCATGGATCTTTAATCCTTAGATAACTCATCTTTTGAAGATTAGAGAACATAGTTTTTAAGTGTCTTTAGTGCATGAAGTAGAGCTCAAGGATAGCATAGAATGTGACCTCTTATGTGCTGTTAATAGGTTGCATGTTATTGCATGTTATGTGTTGTTAATTTGCTGCATGTTACACTAATTCCAAACAATATCATTTTTTTAGAGGAAACTTCACGTATCCCAAGGAAACGTAACACTTCCCAAGGAAGCTACTCCAAAACATGCACCCTCAATGGAAAGAGAACAATTAGACTAGGGTGAAGTTGGAGGATAAGCCAGAAACACCACAAACCCTCTAATTCACCAATTATGAGGGATTCATGTATCCCAATGCACTTATTCATAAGAGGATACCCTCTAGGGTTTGTGTATAAAATTTAAAATCATAGGGAAATTTTTTACGATGGACAAAAAATACTAAACCATGTCTACTTTTGGATTCTCAATATCATTAGACTGTGATTTTGAATTCATATTATAGCTTGGTTTTTAACATTATATACAAATGTGCACGTGGGACAATAATAAAATTCATAAAAGTAAAAGGAAATCTCTTCTCAGCACCCCACTTTATTTTCCATGGTTTATGCTTGCCCATTTTTCCATTCTCTATAATGAAATTCAGTGTCTTTTTTTCCTTTATTGTACTTTTCCTAGTTTCCTTCCCTGCCACCCATAGTGCTTTCTAGTTCATTTTCTAAAGAAATATCAAACCATCCCTATTTTTGAAAAATATATTAAATCCCACTTAGCTGAGCTATTGTTATCCTTCATAAACAATGAATCGATATTGCAGTAAAATTTAAATTGGTTATAAAATAGCAGAGGACTAGAATAGAATTGTAAGTAAAATTTCCATGGGAATATGTGATATGCTAAATGTAATAAATTGTAAATTATGTTAGTATTAAATAGATTCAAAGATATATGTGGTAATATCCCTTTGTATGAAACTTTGTAAGCAATCAGTTAGTACAAACCAAACATCCTTTGTTTAAAATCTGAATAGTTGTTAGAGTCTCTAGTTCCCATCAAAATTTTGTCATTCATGTTAGTTGATCCAATCAATACAACATGGTCATCAACTATCATTGCTTTTCTCTACAAAAAATTATGGATGGTGGTCAATTGACCACCTTCACAAAGTCTGCCATAACAACCAAGTCCATAAAAAGAAGCATAATTTCACAGTTTGGCACCCAATGTATGTTGAATATTTTCTAATAACAAAAGGTTTTCTCTACAAATTGCCTAATACTGCCAATGTATTATGGACCTAATAGATGTATCACATGCATCAACTAATCCTCCCTAGAAACCAGGTGAAAGTGGTATAACCACAATAACTCTAAAAAAATGTTTTTCATTATGGGCTTGAATGGTATTATCATATAATGATTCCAAAACACAGTTTTGAATAGTATCATCTCCTTCAAGACTGGATTAAAAAAAACAATTCTATATTATTTGAAATGCTCTTCCTTTTCAATAAGTGAACAATAAATTGCATGAATACTGGTCTCTTCAAGCTGACTTGTTACTGACCATTTACTGACACTCAATACCTAATGGATGTTTTTTTCTTAGTTTTAGTTGTTGGGTTTCCTTGTTGTTTAAGAAATTAAGCGCACTTTTTTCCTCCTTGAGTACAATCCACTAGAAAATGCAATCTGATGCAATAATCATGATTCTAAACCTGTCAGATATCTCTCCACTCCTTAGGCAATAGTTTCATCCCATCTATTCCAACATCCTAAACCTCAGCAAAATCCCTTATAGCATCAACTAGTCCATCGATTGTATCAATCCATTTAACATTTTATTCTAGAACTAAATCTTGTAATTACAAATAATACATCTCAGCAGGAGCTAGAACCTACTTCCTTTATTGGACATATATGGCATTAATACTTTCCATTGTAAATAAAATTGTAATACTTGCAACATCTATGATATAGCCCACTTGAATGGTAGTAGAGAGACTTATTGTAATTTTTAGTTTCCGTTATTTTATGCTTGGTTTTCCTTTCAGTCGTTGTTATTTTCTATCACCTTTCTATCTTCCTCATAAAAACTTTGGAAGTTCATAGGATGCACATTGGACCTAGATGAAACCATGCAATTTTCATATGCACAAAGGGTGAGAATAAGAGCATTCTGTAAGGACCCTAATTGGTTGTGATGAATACATATGGAAATATTGCAAGTAATTAGAAACTGACATGGAAATGTGTACATCAGACCAATAAACAATACATTCTATGTTTTGAATTAGTGCTTAAAAAATTTCATCTAGGCATATATTCATGCCACTATAAATAATTGAATAGTATAAGTTATCTAAGGTATTTACTTACCAAATATTGATTCTTGAACTGAATCCATGGATTTGCTTGTCCATAGACACAAAAAATCCATGAGACTGCACATCAATTCTGTCATGGACCATGGTAAACATTAGCTAAACGAGACTATGTGAGAAAATATGAATCTTAGACCATCAAACATAGTCAATCATTAAGAACGCATTGACATATTTTTGGATTCATTCTACTCCCATATATTTTGGGACTGCAGAGGATGCAACTAATTTTGTATTGATGCCACCCACCAACCTAGTCAAAACAGTGAAGTAATCAAGGCCACAAATCCCCAATGTTGAATAGATAATATCTCTATCTATGAATTTTTCATGCCCTATTATTTCTATGATGTAGTTATGGATATCTCCAAGATAAATAAGCTGAGAACAGATGGCTAGGAATACCACCATTTTTCAACAAAATTTCACCTTTTGTTTAACTACAACTTTTCTGTTCGCTGCAAAAATTTGAAATTCTGTACATGTTACCCTTGTATGTTTATAGTATGTTTAATTTTGATACAAGAAATTGCTCCACGAATAGTTGGATACTTGTTTTAGACCAGCTACCTACTATATAAATGTTCTTAAGACCATGACTTCTTGAAGAGAAAATGGTTCACCCTATTTGGGTTGACAGACTTGTAAAATTTCATACAATTCTCAGTTTGGGATTTCATATTTGCAACCTTTTTGTTTGATCTATGATCCATTTTTCCATTCCTTCTAATGGAGATTGAATACCTGCATTAGTTTATTTTCCTTGTTTGGGTAGAGTTTTTCCTTGAATATTTCACGCACCACTCTTCATGGATAATTTTAGGGGCTATATATAGCCCATGGGATATATTAAGGGGGTTGCAAAAATTGAGTGGGCTATTTTCTTATATAGAAAAGGTTTTTTCAGCTCAAATATATTTGCCCAATATTTATTAGAAAAAAAAATTACCAAATGAATAGTGTCCTATATATTAATGAGGAAACTGAAAAAAACTAGTTTCTCCCTAGCAAAATATCCTTCCAATCTATCTTTCTCCCATAAATTCTAGAGAAAATCTAGTGAAATCACTCCTTCAACCCAAATTTTTAGTAATGGAGGCTCCCAAGGGTTATTTATCCCTCCATTTTCCTTGTAATTCAAGCATATGGTTGCATTTACTTATATTTTTAGTTAATTTCATGTGATACTTTCTTTGATCACTTTATTCCCAGTATTGGATGGAAAATCAGGGTCTCTTTTGTTCTATATAAAGGATTTAGTGATTCACGGTTCACCAACATCAGATTGTGCTTACATGGTGAAGGTTTTGGTTGATGTGATTCCACTTTTCATTCTTAGTTTTCTCGACTTCTTTCTATTCACATAACAGCTCCATTGTTGAAAGCTTTGGTCTTAAAGGGGCATGTCGCACATGCAATTTAACAAAGAATACAAATGTCCATCACACTTTTTACCCAATAATTAACATGGTATGATTTTTATCTAGAGTTACAAAATATTACTATATTGTAAATTTAATTTTTATAATGCTTTCTATCATGGATGCTTTTTGAGGCTTGTTGAATTCTAGGGTGCTTCTCTTGATTCTTAGGGCTTAGTTGGTGTTATTAGGCTTTTATTCTATCCTAGCAGTATTGGTTCCATGAAAGTGCTATAGAGCTCAAAATATATAATTTATTTTATTCCTTGTTATGTTTAAACTATCGACTAAAATTTATATGTTGTTAGTGGATGCTACTCTTGATGGAGATATGCTGCATGGTTTTTATATATTCAAACTCAATTTGACCGAGTTGTTTAAAATGTGCTTTTGTTAGGATCTTGTTATGCAATTATTATTGGATCTAAGCTATTAATCAGAGTGCATATGTTCAAATTTTATGTTTGTTATTCTTGATTTTTGGAATGTTTATAATATAAATGAATACACACAAATTATAATGGTAGGGCTATAGTGGAATGGTGATTATTTTTGTTTTGTTCTTGTATATTTTTCCAAATCATACTGGTAGATTCTTTTATTTGTATTGAGAAGATTGTGACTCATATATTTTTTTATTCATATTGGAAAGTTCATAAGTTTTATTTGTGACTTAAAGTTGTTGGCTTTGGTACTTGTTTTATGATTTTTTTTTATAAGGGTCATTCAGAAGTAAATTTTTTATTGGATATTTGTTTTGATGTATAATTTCTATCATCATCCATAAATGGATGCAATTATGTTTGATAAATATATGATTTAGTTGGAACACAATACTTTATTTCCATCTTGATTATATATAATATGTATAGGGAATGTTTGAACTGAGATGTAGAAATTATGTTATTTTATATCTAGTTTTTGCATTCAATGAGGGTGCTAAGACAATTTTACAGAATTTTGTATGATTTCAAAAACTTCTAGTATATGTATAGAAGCACCTCCTCAGTTTGTCTAAGAAACATGGTCTTCAAAATAGTAGTTCTAATGATATGCGTGATGATGCATTAATGTTCTTTCCATTCTTGTTGTGTATGTTCTTATTTCTAATAACCATTGCAAGTTTCTAACTAACTCTAAAAATTCTTAATCAAATGGCATAATTCATATTTGGATTGTCAACAAAAGAAAGGAAAAAATGGGACTCATATCGATAAACAAATAAGTAGTTATTTTTTCTTAAAGGGTAGCTTAAAATGAAATATTTGGATAATAAGCTAATTGGTAATTCATACACTATATTAAAGTTGTGGGTATCGATAATACTTCACATTGTAATAATTGTTTGTGGGTACGATAAACACTCCACAATATAAACCGTTCAATTCTATAAGTTTGTTGGTATGTCAATATTTGGGTCACCACATGTCTGTTCAACCATTAATGGACGAGATAAAAAGTGGAGTCCCTACTTGCTTTGAATCCAGTTAGTGTAGCTGTGTTTCGCCAAGAGCTCCATTTATGAGTGACCCAATAATACTTGTAAAATGTATAAATAAATACCTCATCTCATCATTCATGCATTTGTTCATTTGAGGGTCTAGGAGTCGAGAGAGTCGAGCTTTGGTATACACACTTCTATTGCACTACCTTAATAACCTACATAATCGAAAGTTCATACTTCCTATAAAACAATTCACCAATACATTACAAGGTTTTATAATTTAATGAAAGATTCACCAAGCTTTTACAATATTTTATAATTCAGTGAAATATTCGCCAATATTCTCCAATATTTAATAATTTAGTGAAATATTCACCAAACTTTTACAGGATTCTATAATAGAATAAAAGATTAGCCAAAAAATTATATATACATATTATATTATTGATAAAATAGCCTTCAATTTTTCCTATATATTAGGGAGATTTGCCCATTTATTATACATATAATCAAGACCACGACTTAGTCTGAAAACCTGGGCACTAGTAGGATCAAACCAATTATAAGATGTTTTCAAGAAGTCATTCCAAGATGTCTTGATAATGGTATTAAGTATATAGTGTATAGCTTCAGTAAAACATCCAACCACTAGTAATGAAACTAAATATTGGCCTTTATTAGAACCTAGATTTTGACCTTATTAATTGACTCGTATACAAAGATTTGATTAAATTGTAGCCAACAATTAATGCTATGTAATTGAAGTTCAATATAAATTTGGAATACATTTCTACTGAAGTTTAGGGTTTTCAACAATCCTTTCCATCCTCTCCCTTCTCATCTTCAAGAGTATCATCACTATCCTTCTGAGGTCACCTCAATGCCTTCAACAATTTTCACCCCAATTGCCTCTTTCAGAGATGGTCACACAACAACTGCTAAGGCTCGTATTTCTAATTCATATCCCTAATTTAGTTTTTATCATCTAGTTATTATGCACATTAGTGAATGGAACCCATAATCATGGCTCAACTTGCATCTTGTCTAATCAACACTCACATAGTGGAGATCCCATTGAAGCTCTTCTACCAACAATTGTCATCATTATTGCACTTGTTTAGTGGCACATTTTCTCTGAAGATAAAAATTTGGTGTTGATTTTGAGAGAGGATGAAGGATGAATAAATGTATAAACATGCCTGGGATTCACTCTTTCAATCCATTTTGGTTCCTTTATTTGATGCATTGTCAATATGTTGAATAGTATCTCTGGTGCCCTATCGATCTAGATGAATATTAACGTTGGAGCATGGTTTTGTTTCCAGAATCATGTTTTTTTTTAGCATTGGAGCACTCTACCCTAGAGCACATAGTTCCAGGATCAAGGTCACAAAGACTAAAATATGGGAGAAGAAAGACAAAGTCTGCTACTCCAAATGGGGAACAACGTACATATGGTGCTATTTTAATAAGTCCTAATAAATATGAGGTGGAAGTTAATGTTACTTATATAGATGGTGGGTCTCCCTCTACATTATATATTCCTACACATGATATTGATGTCAAAACCCTTACTTCTATTGGACATGGTCTAGAGATAACATATTCATCTAAAAAAGGAATGAAGGAGAAAGGGACACCAAGTTAAACTCTTAAAAAAGAACTTGGAAGGTTGGATGCATTTGAGACAGGGCAATCATATATATTGAAATATTCTACCCAAAAGAATTGAGAGCCAAGGAGTGTGCATGTTTTGTTTAGCCATGGATTGATGATTATATAGTAAAGAAACAATGGAAAGTATTTTTACAGTTTTAAGTACTTTTATGATCATAGAAATATTTTTCTAGTCATTCTTACACAAGGGACATTGGTTAGACGATATTGACAAGGGTTGGATGTCAAGCCACAACTTCACCTGCAGATTATACTCTCTTTGTCATAGATAAGTTTGTTTGGACAAGGAGCATGATAGAAGCAATGGCTGTTGGTAGACCTGTTGTCACACACTTATGGTTGGAGAGCTCTGGCCAAGCAAGATATTTTATTGCTGAAAATAAATACATTTTAAAGGAAGCCAAGAAGGAGAAAGAGATTGGTTTCAGCATGTATGCTTCTTTGGCGAGTGCGCAATAGAGGCATGTCTTGCAAGTGCGATGGTTATGAGAACCTTATTTCATATTAGGAAAATAATTGTAATACTATATAAGAGTCAAGACAGATGAGTACCAGTTGAATACTTCTAAGCCTTCTTAAATAATTTTCAGTATACCAATTAAATTTTGCTATAGTGCATTAGATTTTTAATTTTCTATACTGACAATATGTATGCATATTTTTAATTCCTTACTTTCAAACTTACATATAGTATTTAATGAGTAGAATAAAAGAGTATTTATCACCCCAAATAGAAAGCATGAGTGAGATTCAATTGTATCTTTGGTCAAAGAAGCTAACGGGTAGGTAATTCTTACTCTCTTCTCACTTATAGCTTCCTTGATAAGATGAAAAGGAGTAGTTGTTTCTATGTAGACTCAGATAAAAAGAGATGATTCTAAGATGCGTTATTGAAGGGCCTTAAAGGATGGAGGAAAATTGGAAATGGAAAATATAATATTATGAAATTATGGCCTTGAAAGTTAGCTGACTTGGAAATTATCTTCCATGATTGAACCTAGAATAGGAAAGTTTAAAAAAATAGAAGATAGTTATGGTAAATACAAAATTTCCCCTCCAAAATTGGGAGATACCTTCCCAAGGTGCAAGAAAGAGAAGAATAGTACTAATGGAAGAGCTAGAACACTAGATTTTGGTTGGGTGCAAAATTTATCTTCTAATACCTTCTTTAATGCACCTCTTTGTCAGAGCCTAGATAATTGTAGCTTATGGTGACCCTTTATAAAGGATATCTAAAACCAAAAAAAATTATGGGAAAGAATACTCAGATTTTAGGTAGAAAGATGCTGCAATAAACCATTAAAACCTTTAAAAGTTGCTAATTGTAATCAGAGATGGAATACATTATATCGTTTCTTCCATCCATTTATGAAACTAGGAAATCTAGTAAACCCATGTTTTCTTAATCATTTGGAAATGGAATAACAGTTCTCATTTATGAAGGTTGTTTCTACTACTGATAATACTACAAAAACTACTGATGTAATTGAAAATAGTAGCAGAAACTATGATAGAATTAAAGCTCAAATAACATAACTGAAATCCAAAAGAAAAAACCTATGGTAGTTACATCTACACACCTAAGTGGATTGTGTTGAAAAACTTGTGCATATGGAAAAATTCTTAGAAGACATAGAACTTCCTAGAAAAGGACTAACAATAATCTTAAATCCCCACTAATCACACCAAACCTCTCTGATATCACTACATATTTTTCACTTGTAGAATTACTCTACAAAACAACATGCATCTTTTGCATATTAGTTCTACTGGAAGATTTGCACTAGTCTCTTCCAGACAATGCCTATTCAAAACCAAACTGTGCTTAAGAGTTTCATGCAAGTACTTAACAAGGTTAAACATTCAGTGAATAGTGAAAAATATACTCAGAACTGTACCAATCACTCATGATAAAATTATCATGCCAAATAAGATAAAATAATTTTATTAATGTCCACAGGTAACCAAAAAAGTAGGTTAGTGGGACTAGATATTAAACAAAACACATGCAATGTGGGAGTGACTCTTGAAATATAAAAGATAAAGAGATAAATGAAAAAATGAAAAAAAGTGAGGATCGTGGTAGACATTAGGTTTATTCCAATTTTTTTTACACCATGTTTACGTTCTTTAAGAGATTTGGGTTACATGGTGCATGTTCAGCGCCTGTATGGTCTGACATGGATTGTAGTGGGTAGAGAGATACATTTGGATATGCTTTTTTGTTTTAGAATTTATATTTTCATATATGTGTTTTATTTTTATTATTATTATATTGTGTTGGAGCTTGTTGGCATCCTACTAGTAGGCCATGTTCTTTACTAAGCCTGCTATGTTGCACCGCGACCACCTTTGAGGTTTCTAGTATTGAGCGATGACCTAATGGGATTCCTTGGATTAAGCAGTGACCTATGATAGGAACAAAACATGATATATGTGGGTTATTTAGATAGAACCATGACCTATGTGGGATGTTTGGAAAATTGCTCATCATTGTCACAATATTTATATTTTTTTCTTAGCCTTAGGGTGTGAATTGCTTTTTGGGAGTTCAAACGATGTCAACCTCTAGTTTTGAATAGGTAATTCATTATGTCAATTGAAATATTTTTTTGGGTATGAACAAGGATATCATAACTATTAGGTTTGGAATATGGTCATGGGAATAGACAACTTTCTAAATCTACTTAGGGTGCAAAGAAACCATTTAGTGCAATGGGATATAACATATTCTCTTCAATATTCATACCAATAAAAAATATTTGATCTCTTAGATTTGTGTCATAAGGTATCTAGCCAGTATGCTTATAATGTCACTCATGCATGTATTGGTGAGGTTGTTCATCCTATTGCAACATCCCGAGACTATTTAAACTTTATAGATGTTTTTTGTGCCTCGTTGAGGCTGCTACTATGTATGGAAGTGTGCCACAATATGATGGATGTTCTATAGTGTGGTTTAATGCTCCCTCTACAAATTTTAAAGGATATTCTATTTGCTTGATGTATCAGTGTCCTAAAAGACTGTCATTTATTGCAGCAATGGGCATTAGAGGAAATTTCAACTCAAAATGGGCCTTTCAACCCTAATTCAAATTCCATGTCATAATGTGTTAGCCAATATTTTTTTTTTAAAATTTGAAATACCATAGAGGTATTAAACAATTTTTCAATATAAATTTAGGGATAGGTATCATAAAATAACTAATTTTTTGTTCGTATTTTCGATTAATATCCGTGTGTTTTTACTCAAATTTCAATCAGGAGAGGTTGTTGGATACGTAATTAAATTTTTCATCCAACAAGTACGCACTATGCATACATTTTATGAACCCCTCTACCCCAAAAACAAGAAATACCTGAAAGAACATGACGATGATGTCATCATCACGTTTTTTTAGATATTTCTTGTTTTTGGGGTAACGGGGTCCGCCAAAAGCATGCAGAGTGGGTATTTGTTCGATGTAGAATTTTAATTTTGTATCCAACAAGCTCTCCTAATTGAAATTTGAGTAAAAAAATAGAGAGACATGTCAAAAATACGAACAAAATAAAAGTTTTTTCTTTTCTTCCTCCAAAATTAATAAATATTATTTTATTATTTTAACTATTATTTTATTATTTTCCTTAGGAGGCCTATTTTGAATTGAAATTTTCTCTAATGATTGAAATTTCATCCTCATTTCTAGACTATTTTGATTAATACCTTGAGTTCTCTATTTGTCTCACTCTTCCCTACAACTACCTATCTCTCTCTCTCTTAGGTATGTCCATTGTTTCGTTAGTGACTTGTCTTCTAAGAGACAAAGTGTTATTGTAATATATATCTTAGTATAAAAATTAATGATGGTATAATCCACATTGTTTTCTTATTTTTGTCCATTTATAATTTTATTGTATATGCTTGACTAATTTTGTTGGACATCTATGGGACTCTGTATCTAATAAACATGTAGAGTAAATTACTACTTCACTATTTTCAATTTCTTTTGTTTTTTTTTAAACAATCGCATTCCAAGTGGGAATTTTGGACAAAGTTGAACAGTTGTGGGAGATTTTCTAGTTCTCTTTCAAGGTATAAATGATAGTGGGATTGACATAGTCTATCTTTAAATTTTATTTTATTTTATTTATATATCAATATGAACATGGTTTATTTCCTTGATTTTAGGTTAGTGGTTGTTTAAGTCACTTATGCATAAAATGATCACATAAGTATTCAAACTTCTTATCAGCAAGCAAACTCGAAGCTATTGTTTCTAATATTTCATCTCATTCCATTTCCATTTATCTAGTGGTTAAGAGTTCATACTTAGAGTACTTGATGTGAAATGGAATTAGTTGTATATTTCTTTTTACTATTCTATACAGATTTTGTGTGATGAGTTGCTCCATTTGGTAATCCTTTGCTTCTACATAAACTGAAATTCTCCTTTCCATGACATCATCCACCACTATCTTCAAGTTACTGATGAATTTTCAGTCAAATCCACATATCTTGGCATGACTTTAGATGACTCGGTAGATTGTTTAACATTGGATGCATGCTTGTCATTCCTATAAATTTATGGGATTTTTTCATTTTTCATCATTCAAGCATACAAAATAATGATCATCAAGTTAATATAGAAACATAATGGCTTACATTGTTAGAGTCCTTCAAGTCTTTCAAATGCATTTATTAAGTACAAGTTGGATTTGAAGGACTAGTATAGGGTAAGCCATCGTGGATCTATATTAACTTGATAATCATGATTTTGTATGCTTGAATGATGCAAAATTTGTTTCAATATCATCATTATCAAGCAATAAAAACTTCTTAAAGGGTGCTATCTCAATGGTAGAGCACCTACTCAATTATAGGCAAGAGGTTGGTGGTTTAATTCCTCAGTGCCCTATCATAAATTTGTGACTACGAAAATGACTAAATTCACATATATATAACTATTAGTATAATTTTCTATATCTTATAGTGTGACTAATGTTTAGTCTGTTAGAATAATCAACCCATACTTAGCTACCTTAGACATTAATTAATCCAATTTTTGTCTTATTTTCCTAATTTCCATATTCCACCTTATGCAAGTTGTCCTCCACACATCCATAGTGGTCAAAATTGATAAATTTGAGTCATGGAGTGCTTGGAAAACCTCTTGGAATCAAATCTGCTTTATTCCTGGCCTCCCTAGTGCATGTCTTCTTTTTCTGCTTTATTGCCTGCTTTTTCTGAGTTTTAAGGCAATTGGGAAAGTTTGACTAGGTGAAGTTAACTTGTTTTTTGTCCTCCACATCCTCCACTCTTTTCTCCTATTAAAAGCATGTATGAGTTTTCCTTCCACCCACTATTATCTTGCCTAATTGATTTTTCCCATTTGTGAGCTCCTAGACAGTTTTGGAAACTGCTTTATGCACATATGGGGGATTTGCTTAGATTTAGTAAGCCTGCTTTTGACTAAATTCGAATGAAATATTCATGCATTTGAATCCATCATGTAATTATTTATTTTGGCAGCCTATGACTTCACAGGGTTGGCTATTGTACACTTATTCAATACAGATTAATGTTCTTCTCCATTATTCAGTCTCCTTTGTGAGTAATTTGCATGTGTAATTGGCAATTGTTGTGAGTGTAATTGTTCTAACACCTGGGTTAAATTTTCACATGGTATCAGAGCATTTGTAGATCAATTTCTCTCCTTCCAATTTGTTTTGCAGGTTTGACATCATTGACTGGGACAATATCTGAGCTATGGATCAATCTGAGAAGATCATCTTGACTCCATTTAATTTATTTGAATGGAAAGAAGAGATGGAGATACTGTTGAGAGTGAAATGCCTCTACAAAGTGACTATGGAAACAAAAGTAGAGCCCAATGCAGCTGCAGAGAAGATTAAATGGCACACCAAGAGGGATGAGGCCTATGGTCTCCTGTGTCTGAGTATATCCAGAGACCTCCTTTTCCATCTTGATGGATTAACATCACCAAATGAAGTATGGGAGAAGCTTGTTGATATTTTTTGAAATATAGATGAGATGAGGGGACATCAAATTGAAAATGAATTGATCTCCCCAAGTCCCAATAGATTTGAATCCATGTAACTCTATCTTTCCAAGTTCAAAGCACTTGTTTTGCAGCAAAAACAATGTGGGATCGAAAAGAAGGATGATCAGCTAGTCTTGGACATACTCTCAAAGCTTAGCCCTAACTATTCAGTGTTTTTTTCGACCTTCTATGCCACAAAGTTGACAGCTCGAGCCTGGAAAATGCCTAGCCTTGCAGATTTCATGGAATCTCTCACACAAGAACAAGATAAATTGGTGATGATGGGAACCATCAAACCATCCAAATACCAAGATCTAGTTTCTGGAGATTCGAGGGTGGATTCAGAAAGAAAAAATAAAGCTAAAAAGCCACCTGAGCAAAAGAGAGACAAGAAAAATTCTTTGGAGGAGCCTCAAGGTTCCAAGAAGAACTACCAAAAGAAGAAGAACAAAGGAGAAATGAGCAAGTGCGCATACTGCAGTAATAGAAATCATTCTGAAAGCTCCTGCTTGAAGAAGCAAATAGACATGCTGACCCAACTCTTGGAGAAGAATGGCTTTTCCCTTCCAGACATCTCAAAGAAGAGGGAAGGAGGATCAAGTTCAGAAGACAGAGAGAGTTCATGCATTGGTTGTTGGCACATCAAGCTCACCTAGTTTCATCATTGATTTTGGAGCTTCAAGACATATGGTTTCGACCAAGGAGGAATTCACCTCACTTGACATGTCAAAAGGTCCACCAATAGTACTGGGAGATGACTCTCTCACTGAAAGTTTGGGAAAAGGGAGGATTGATCTTGACCATGGTAAGTTCAGCAATGTGTTGTATGTTCCAGGTCTTTCCTCTAACCTCTTATCAGTGTATCAGATGACCCACACAGGGTCTCCAAAGAAGGTCATATTCTCCCCTGATGAAGTTGAGATCACAGAGATCTCAAGTGGTAAATTCATTGCAAAAGGAGTTACAAATCACACTTCGAAGGTATACATGCTCTCACACTTCCTACCCTACTCAAACCCCTCTGCTCTTCTGATTCATGCTAATGAGGCAAGTAAGCTTTGGCATGAAATATTTGGCCACCTAAATTACAAGTATATTTCTGATCCTAGTGAAAAATAAATGGTCATAGGGTTACCAAAGATTAAATTTTCCAAAGGAGTCTGTCAAGGTTACATCCTAGGAAAACACCGAGAGCATAAATTTGAGAGAGCTAGTCAAGAGAGAACCTTTGCACCTCTTGAGTTGATCCACAGTGATGTTTCTGGCCCATTTCCTCATATGTCAATGAGTCATGCCAAATATGCATTGACATTCATAGATGAATTTTCCAGGTATTGCTGGGTTCACTTCCTAAAACATGAGTCTGAAGTTTTTGGCCTCTTCAAAGTCTTTAAGGCTTTGGTTGAAAACCAGTCTTGGAGGAAACTCAAGGTCCTTAGATCTGACAATGGTGGTGAGTATGTCAAGTATGAGTTTATTCAATATTGTGTATATGCAGGTATTCAGATGCAGCATTCTATCCCTTACACACCACAGCAAAAAAGTTTCGCTGAGAGGAAGAATAGATCACTGAAAGAGATGCCAACCTGCATGATGGAGGCTAAGAATTTGCCACCAAAGTACTGGGCCGAAGCTATAAACTGTGCAGCCTATATCAAGAATAGGGTGCCTCATAAAAAACTTTATGGTATGACTCCTTTTGAAGCATGGAGTGGGCACAAGCCAGATGTGACCCATTTCAGGATTTTTGGGTCAAGGGCTTGGGCTAGAATTCCAACAGAAAAGAGGAACGCTTTGTAGCACCAAAGCAAAGAGTGTCTATTTGTTGGGTACTCTAAAGATTCAAAAGGGTACAAGCTGACCAATTTGAGCACAAAAAAATCCTTCATTTAAAGGTGTGTTCAGTTTAGAGAAGAGCCCCTAGCAACATTGGAAGTTGGAGAATCCTCTTCACCACCAGAACCTCTGAATGTAAGTGAAGAGATAGTTGAACATGATGATTCTAATATGTCTAATAATGATTATTTGATTTCAGATCCTAACAGTCCTACAAGACCAAAATTGGAATCCAACACCATTCATGCAGCTGGAGAACTAGCTGGAAATCCTAATGGCCCTAGGAGGACTAGATCTCAATTTGAGAGTGCTCTGTGCATGAAAGATCCTATTTTTGCTGATAAATGCTATATAATGGTTGAATCATACCCATATACATATTAATATGTAGCAAATGATCCAATATGGCAAGCAGCCATGAAGGAAGAGTTCATCTCACTCCAGAAGAGCAACACTTGGGAGCTGGTTGATCTTCCCCCAGGGAGGAAGCTAGTTTAGTGTAAGTGGGTGTCCAAAACAAAATTTTCTACTAATGGTTCACCTCTGAAGTACAAGTCCAGATTGGTAGCCAAGGGATACTCACAGGTTCATGGAATAGACTACAATGAGACCTTTGCACCAATGGCAAAGATGGACTCTGTCAGGCTAGCCTTAGCCATTGCAGCTTCAAAGCAATGGGAAGTACATCACATGGATGTGAAGTGTGCTTTCCTGAATGGAGATCTCATTGAAGAGATATACATGCAGCAGCCTCAAGGATTTACTACTAATTCATCTCTTGTGTGCAGGCTAAAGAAGTTATTGTATGGGCTTAAGCAAGCCCCCAGGGCTTGGTATGCCAAGATTGATAGCTTTTTGCTATCACTGAATTTTGTTCGATACAAATAAGATCCAAATGTATATTTGAAGCTGATTAATGGTTCATTAATGATCATTGTTTTATATTTTGATGACCTTCTCATTACAGGAATATCAAAGGATGAAATTGCTTCCTTGAAGGATGCAATGAACCATGCCTTCTCCATGACAGATTTGGGGCTATTGAGCCAATTCTTGGGCCTCGAGATTTCTCAAACCAAATATGGAATCAAAGTGCATCAGTCCAAGTATGCCTTGGATTTGCTGAACAAATTCAAAATGAAGGATTGTAAGCCAAGCAAGACTCCTTTCCTTTCAGGATTGAAGCTTGAAGAAACTGATTCTTCACCTATGGTAAACAATATACTGTATAGGAAATTGATTGGATGTTTGTTGTATCTTACACATACTAGACCTGATCTTTCTTATGCAGTAAGTGTGGCTTCAATATACATGGATCAGCCTCATGAGATCCATTGGAAAGCAGCCAAAAGGATCCTTAACTTTGTTCAGGGAACAACGACACATGGGATATTCTATAAAGCTAAATATGATCTTGATTTGATTGGGTTTACTGACAGTGATTGGGAAGGTGAAAGGACAAATTGAAATTCAACATCAGGATATGTGGTCATGCTTGCAGAAGGGCCAATCAACTGGTCAAGCAAGAAACAGAGTGCCATTGCACTCTCATCTACAGAAGCAGAGTACAGAGGAGTTGTAAATGCAGCAACTCAATGTTAATGATTGCAGGGGTTACTTGGAGAGTGTGGCTTTGAATCACAATACTCAACTACTATATACTGTGATAATCAGAGTACCATTCGAATCTGCAATGATCCAGTTCAAAAGCAGAGAACCAAACACATTGATATCCATATGCACTACATCAGACAACTTGTGCATGATGGCACACATTCACCTACTCTTCTGTTCATATTCAGAACAATTAGCTAATATCTTCACCAAATTTTTTTGTGAGAAGACATTCAGAATTCTCAAATCACTGCTGGGGATTGCTGATCATGCCGTGAAGCATGAGTGATGACAAGATTTCAAAATTTTGTTTTACATTCCATGTTTAAGGGAGGATTTTTCCCACTGGGTTTTTGCCTCTTTCCTTGGTTAAATGGACATGCAGTATGTAAAGGGTGACTAATCCTTGTTGCTAGGCCCTATAGTTTTCTGATATTTTACTAAAAAGTCAGGCTTAAGGGGGGGTGTTAGAATAATAAACCCATAGTTAGCTACCTTAGACATTAATTAATCCAATTTTTGTCTTATTTGCCTAGTTTCCATATTCCACCTTATGCATGTTGTCATCCACATATGCATAGTGGTCAAACTTTCTAAATTTGAGTCATGGAGTGCTTGGGAAACCTCTTGGAATCAAATCTACTTTATTCCTGGTCTCCCTAGCACATGCCTATTTTTTCTGCTTTATTGCCTGCTTTTTCTGAGTTTTAAGGCAATTGGGAAAGTTTGACTAGGTGAAGTTAACTTGTTTTTTGTCCTCCACATCCTCCACTATTTTCTCCTATGAAAAGCATGTATGAGTTGTCCTTCCACCCACTATTATCTTTCCTAATTGATTTTGCCAATTCGTGAGCTCCTAGACAGTTTTGGAAATTGCTTTATGCACTTATGGGGGATTTGCTTAGATTTAGTAAGCCTGCTTTTGACTAGATTCGAATGGCATCTTCATGCATTTGAATCCCTCATTTAATTATTTATTGTGGCAGCCTATGACTTCACAGGGTTGGCTATTGTACACTTATTCAATACAGATTAGTGTTCTGCTCCATTATTCAGTCTCCTTTGTGAGTAATTTGGATGTGTAATTGGAAATTGTTGTGAGTGTAATTGTTCTAACACCTTGGTTAAATTTCCACATAGTCATATTTATCTTAGTCATTAATATGTTATCAACTAGAAGTTTATTTAGTCCTATATTTGGTCATTAATTGTTGCAATCAGTGACTAAATACATGACTAAATCAATGACTAAATAATTGACTATCAATGACTAATAATTCAACATATTAAAGACTAAGTGAAATATGAGTAAGTTAGTTAAGCTATAAAATAGTTTATATTAGCTACTATTAGTCATCGACTCAAAAATAGTCATTTATAACCATATTTTAGTCATTAATTCCTCATTTTGTACTAGTTCTATCTAACCATTTTTATTTCTCTCCTTCAATATCCCTTTAAATCTATAACCATTCCTTAACCCTATATCTCACCCCTTTCCCTCCCTCTCTTCCTCTCTCCCACTCTCTACCTAAATCCCCCTCTCTTACACACCTCTTGGTCTTGGAACACCACACCTCCTCTCCCTCTATAACCAACATTCCCCATTTTTCTCTCTTAAACACATCCACACACCCTCCGTCCATCCCTCTCCACCTAATCATCGATATTTCTCTCCTTCACCATGCCTCTGCCTCTAAAACCATTCATCAACCCTCTCTCTCTGTCCCACTCCCTCCCCTATAAAACCCTTCCTTTGTTACCCCTCCCTCATGCTAAAACCCTTTCTCTCTTTCTCCTTCCCTCCCTCCCACTTCTTATACCTCCAAGTGTTCCATCCTTTATCTCACTACATCCCTCACTTTCTCCCCGTACATCCTCTCTCCACCCCCTTCTCTTCCCCCCAAATTCATTTCCTCTCTTCCTCTCTCTATCTAACCATCAGTATTTCTCTTCTTCACCATTCCTTAATCTCTAAAACCATCTATCAACCCTCTCTCTCCCCACTTTCAATCCCTCTAAAGCCATTCCATTGTTACCCCTCCCTCGCACTAAAACCCTTTCTTTATTCCCCCCTCCCTCCCTAGCTCTCCTTGTACCTCCACGTGTTCCATCCTCCCACTCACTCCATCCCTCACTTTCTCCCCTTACCGCTTCTCTCCACCCTATTCTCTCTCACCTCAAATTCCTTCCCTCTCTTCCTCTCTCTATCTAACCATCGATGTTTTTCTACTTGACCATGCCTCTTCTTCTAAAACCATCCATCAACCCTTTCTCTCTTTCTCTCTCTCTCTCCCCCTTCCCTCTCTAACCATGTCTCTCTCTCTCTCTCTCTCTCTCTCTCTCTCGCTTGTGAAATCCAGTGGTTCAAGCCTTCATCTCTCCCTCTTTCTCTCCATTCCTTCATATCGATCTCTCTCTCTCTCTCTCTCTCTCTCTCTCTCTTTCACACACACACACAGACTCTCTCACACACATAATCCCTCATATCTATCCCTTGGTGTAACCACCCCTGATCATCCTTCATTTCCCTAAATCCCTCCTCTCTCACTGTTATTATCCCAATCTCTCGCCCTCTGATCATTGCTACATCCATCGTTGTCTCTTCCTCCCTCTCTGTCTCTGTCTCTCTCTCTCTCTCCCCCCCCCCTATAACTCTTTAACCACCCCCCATTTGTCTCTCTCTCACTCACTCTGTACTTCTCTCTATACCACCACTCCATCCATCCCTCTCCTTGCTCTAACTCTTTAACCACCCTCACCCATTTGTCCCTCCATCCATTATGCTATATATTTCTTCCATCCACTATCCTTTATATTTCTCGCACCCAATCATCCCTCCCTCTTATATATTTCCCTCTCCCATCCACCCTATATCTCTTCTCCCAAATCCCACCCTCCCTCCCTCCCACTTATATTTATTCCCCTCCCATCAATCCCTTCCCTTTATATTTCTCCTCCCTTAAGCCCCCCTCATATATCTCCCCTACCCATCCCTCCCTTACCCTTATATTTCTCCTACTTTCATCTTCCCATATCTCTCCCTACCCATCCCTCCCTCCCATGATTCCCTCTACACCTTTCTCTCCTTCCTTTGACTCTCCCCCCTCTTTTAGCTTAATAAAGGTAATGTTAATTTCTCTTATCTCATATGCATTAAATCACATATACGTTAGATCACATACGTGTTATATAGCATATGCGATATGATGATCACGTTTTACATAGTGTCTGTTAGGTGTAAACCATTATATGTATAATGCATGTGCGATATAACACAAGTGTAAAAACAGACATGCATTATAACGCATATGCGATATACGTTTTATAAAAAATGTTGGATTGTAGGATGTGGACCAGTTTAACTTTAGAAAAAGACAAAGTTCCTCTGAACCCACGCACATAAAACTGTTCAACCTACTATGTCATCATTTATTACAAAAATCCATAGGTATTGTACAAGTTTGAGTGGATTTCAATGGGAAATGTACATAAGAGAGGCCCGAAATCACTGAAAAAAGTGCTTAGACTGAAAAAAACTCACAAGAAGAAGGAAGAATAAAGAAATCGTAGGCATTCAATCAATGAGCATATACTTCCCATTCGTGCTCAACATAAATGGAATTTCTTTGATGAATAAAGTAATAAATGCAATTTGTGTTTTTATTGATATTTTTTTTTAATATGCAAGATGTTTTTATTAATATTTTTTTAATGATTGAATTAGGTATTTGTTCCTTCAAATTATTAATGAGTGATATTGCTTAAATGTTTTCCTTTTCATCAAACTTAGTACTTGTATATACTTACTGATTTGAAGTTTATTAGTTGTTTATATTTAATTTTTTAAACTAAATTTACTACAATAATACTATTAATCTTGCATATATTCCAGTGTATTATTTAAACTATACAATCTTACTATGAATAACAACGTGTCTTTCACATCTCCAAGGTCAAAAGTTCTACAATTACGTCAACTACACGTATGATATTCAAAATGTTTCAATGCTTTTGAAAATATAGATATCCATCCTACGTGGATTCCGGGAACATTGATATGAGGTTGACCTAATGCTTGTTAACTGATATCCAATCGACATGAAATATGGTCGATAGCAAATTAGTATTCTACTTTGAAAGATGCATATTGTTCCTCATTTTTATACCTGGCCGAGCAATCGTTTCGAAGTCAAAATGCTCTTAGTTTATAAATTTTATTCCATTCTATATTTTTTAAATTAATGTATAAATTTTAATATATATATATATATTATTTAAATATAATTTTCTATTTTATGATTGTTTTATTTTTGTGATTACACTATCTTCACCTGTTTCGAACAAAATTTGATTGAAAATAAAAATATTTAAAACTAAAATAAAATACAAAATACATAATATTACCATCTTATTAATAAAATGTGATTAAATCATTAAAAATTGAACACTACACTATTCATTTTTACAAATAAAAATTTGAATTAATAAACAAATTTTTGTTTTAATGAAAAATGTTTTTTAATTATCTTTTAAAAAATCTATTTTTTTTCTATATCATCTATATAGCTACTAAGCAGACTTTATTGAATTTTATAAAAAAAATATTTATACATTAGTTATTATAATTTTTTTCTTTTGATTTAATAAAATTTTGTTATATTATTTAATAAAAAAAATCATAAATAAATAATAAATAATAAATAAAGTTTAGATTAAAAAATTATTAATTTATCTAATTAATTTAAAATTTAAAATATAAAATATATTTAAGAAAATAGATACATATTTATTTTTCAAAAATAGTTATAATATTTCTTAACTATGTTATTCTAATTACATATAACTAATAAAACTAACTAATATAATAATTTAAATTGTCAAATATCCCTAATTCATTTGAATAAGGAATGAGTATCGTTAGAAAGGAGACCCAGGTTCAAACCTCTTAATGGTGTGTGTAACCCACCTAGAACTAAAAAATAATATTTTTTTATTTATTTGATAAAACATTATGCTAAAAGTTAGTGCAAAGTTTTTATGACCAAGTTGGTCATGGATGACTTTAATTGAATATTTAATTTATTTAAATAATGAAATGAAGAGACACCTATCCAAAGGATATTGTTGAAAGAGTGTTCACTGACCTACTAGGAGGAATGAGCAGATGTAGAAAGCTAAATGACAAGTGTCAGCACTAGCATTTCAATTTCTAGCTGTTGCAAAAAGAAAAATCCCTAAAAAGGTGGTCATGTTCCTGTTCCCTTAGAGGAAGAACTGAGTAGGTGGTTCATTTAATCACAAAATTGACCCAAGGACCTAGACAATCTTCTAAATACCATCGAATTGAGGAAGATGCTCATTACATTATATTCCAACTAAATGAACCTTGTGACTGCTACAAATTGAAAAGTCAAGCACATAAGGAATTCGATGAGGGAATAACTAAAGTGAAATTGTTGAGAGTTACGTATGCTATTAAGTGCTAAGTTGTAGATATTTTTGTGTGGTATGTTACACAACATTTTTGTCCTAGTTGTTCAGTGAACGGGCTTAGGGGTCCTAAATCAAGTGATCTTGGCTTCTTTCAGGAGACGGTTGGGAGGAATGGTCTCATTTGGGTGGTTGTCCCCCTTCTACAAATTTATCCATGTTCTAAGTTGTTTTGTTTATTAGCTATGATTTATTCGAAAATCAGTATCAAGAATTTTATGAATGATTGATGGATTCTATAAATTAGTGACAGTTTCAAGTAGAACAAGTTAAAAAAGTTTATAGGTTTGTATATTGTTTTAATGAAGTATGTTTTAGTCTGTACAAAATTTAATGGTATCTGTATTATAATAAACTATTCTATAAAATAAAATTTGTAGATATTTTCCGATGACGTTATAATAGTTTTCTCGTTCATTATCCTAATTATTTTCCATCAGTCCAATCATTATAGTCATAGACTAGGATAATCATTGTTAAGTAAACAATGTTTTTACCTTCATCTGATTCTTACTTAGTATAAATCTAAATTTTTTAAAATTTGTAAGATTCCCACTTGAGATCGAGACCCTCACTTATCACTTAGTATCATCGAGCTCACTCAGATAATATTTTATCATCTCATTTTTCTTTACTAGTTTTCTTACCAATCAAAGAAATGTTAAAGATCGAAATTTCTATTCCTATAACTTCGTTTACAGACAGAGCTAGTTTCACACATAAGCAAAACTATCAATTAAAGAATTCATACAATTTTATGCATGAATAACTCTGTAGAGAATGAATATATATATATATATATATATATATATATATATATATATATATATATGTATGTATGTATGTATGTATGTATGTATGTATGTATGTATGTGTATATGTATATATGATAGTAATTATATACTTATTATTTATTCCACAAATGATTATTTCCCAAGTTTATTCCATAAGAACATAAACAACTAAAGTATACTTTTCAACCATTCTAGTTACGGAGAAGTCACTTATAAACTAATTAGTATCTAAGTTAAAAAGTACAACCAGTCAAGGGTTCAAACTGTGGACCTTTTATTAGCCAAAGGCTTATACACTATAGTTAGGGTTTACGACATCACGCTAAACTATAATTCAAACATAGAAATTTACTAAGTTATATATGTTCAATATATATAAATTGCAAACATTAAAAGAGTTACAAATATAGAGGCTTCAAGGCCCAACCAAAAAAACAAGTATTTACCCCAAAGAAAAGCACTAAATCAAGAATGTTGATAGGTCACAACCCTTGTTGCAAGTCCACTTCCATCATAGTATACCTTGGATTCCATTAAAATAAAACAAACAATAAAACCTTTAAGAAGGATTCGCAACAACCTTATGGCTTCCACTTTTACCCTGTTAACTAATTACTAGTCCATATGTGAACGCTTAATAAGAAACCTTTGCCAATATTATAAACAAGGAATGAAAAGAGTCCTTATTTTTCACTAACCATTCGACTAAACAATTTGGACTCATGGCATTAAAATTGAAACTAAGAAATAGTAAAATCACATAAAAAGGATTACGATTCAGAAAATGTACAGTAGGAAAACCTTGAGAGTTTACATATTCAGAAAAAAATACATACAAAGTTTAGATCAAAAGATTGAGATGATATCGTGAATCCAAATGTCTGTGTAAACACAGAAAAAATCCCTCACGGGGCTCCCTTTAAAAATCAAACCATTACAATTTTAGAGCGACAATCCAAAAATACTGAACTTAAAATGCTCAAATACATCTAAAGATGAAACTCTATTTTTAAATATTCAACAAACTAAGCATGATTTTTTTAATGTATTTGTAACTTCAAAATGTATTCACTTGTATTTCTTATGTATTGTACCCCAATGTTTATTCCGCGATGTGTCTGTAATATACTTGAGTCATGTCATGCCCCAATGTTCCTATCGAGAGGTTCTATAATGTAAACAAGTCATGTCAAGTCATTATGGGTAACCCTCCTATTCTTCAAGGGTTAAAGTCCCTGCAGTTCTGGGGCACTAGGGTTATTATACTCTCCTAGAGAAGTCGGCCCTAATAGGTTATTGTCAAGTCAGGAATTAGTATAAATAAAGAGTGAGCCGCTCTATTTATCACACACTCACTCACACTCAGTTGTAGTTCATAGCTGAGAGAGAAGAAGTTGTTGGGGCTAGAAAGAAAGAGGCTACTGTTGTCGGGAGATCATCTTACTATTTTGGGATTTTACTTTTGGTGCTGATTCTATCTCTGAGGAAGTTGCGGGGTTTTCTCCATTTATGGTTTCCCCAAGGATAAACATTGTGTTAATTGTCTCTTGTGTTCGATTGTTGTGCTTGTTATTCTCTCAGTTAAAGATTGTAATATAATGATAGCTTAAATGATAAAAATCTAACATGGTATCAGAGCTAACCTGAGAAGAAGACACTGTGGAGTTGCGGAAAATAGGAATTCCTACTTTGTGGATCTCTCTCTATATATTTTCAGCAAAAGAAGGTTGGATTAAATCTCCTCCCTTGGGCGCATCTTTCTGTCGAAGCAGAATCCAATTCTGAGTTTTTTCAGTTTTGGACTCGACACTACTGCCAAAAATTAGGGCTTTCCACAGAAGCAGAATTTTCCATTCATCCCAAACCTAGATTGATCTCCTCCTCAAAATCAAAGTTTAGAGATCAAAATCAAATAATTTGGTTGGACAGAACTCTAGAAAAGCCAAACCCTAATCTGCTCCTGAACCAACACTGCAGAAATTCAGCTCCAAATCTAGATCCGACATCTTGACCTGGTAAGATCTAAATATTTTGTATTTCCATTTGAGGTTATTAGTTAAGATGTCTCATCATACCAAGCTTGATGAAAAGATTGAGGGAGCTGATAACATTCGAGCCTAGAAGTATAGGATCTCCCTGGTCTTGGAAGAAAATGAGTTGGACTCCTATATCAATGACGAGGTTCCAGTTCCAAAGGGAGATGTGGCTAAGGCCTTACATAAGAAGAATTTGGTTATGGCTAAGAGGATTATTGCTGATTCAATCAAGGATCATCTCATACCACAGGTGTCCTCCCTAAAGACACCTAAAGCTATGTTTGATGCCTTAACCAAACTGTTTGAAGGGAAGAACATAAACTGGAAGATGACTCTAAGAAACCAAATAAAGAATGTAAAGATACAGAATGCAAAGACCATCCAGTATTACTTTACAAGGGTATATCAAATTAAGGAACAGCTGGAAGCATCAGATGAAGAAGTGGAGAATGCAGAGATTGTGATAACCACCTTGAATTCTCTACCTAGGGCATGGGACTCTTTCATTAAAGGAATCTATGCCAGAAATAACTTAGTCAAGTCCAATAGACTATGGGAAGAATGCTCTCAATTAGAAGCTCGCATAGCAGCTAGAGAAGAAAATATGGGAAGTGAAGGTCAAGATCTTATAGCTCATACCAGGAAAACTAGAAGGGACCATCATCACTCGAAAGGTAATATTTCACACTCTAAAAGATATTGGTATACCATTAGATGTTACACATGTGATGAGAAATGTCACATATCGAAATAGTGCCCTAACAAAGGGAACTCAAAGAAGAAGAAGGAAAACAAGAGAAGACATCATGCTCATGCTGCAGAAGATGATGAACCTTCCACAAAGAAAATCATACAATAAAGTGACGATTCTTCAAGTGATGAAGAATATGCATTGATCTCCACTCTCACGGGAACTATCTCACATGGAAGCAATGATTGGCTTATAGACAGTGGTGCTTCCAAGCATATGGCGGGATTCAAAGAATCATTTGTGAAACTATTTGAACATGAGTCACCTCACAAGGTGAAGCTTGGGGATGAGTACCAATATCCAATAAAAGGTAGTGGTGAATCCTCCTATAAGCTAAACTCTAGAAAGTCTATGAAGATGGAAAACGTATTGTTTGTACCAGGACTAAAGAAGAACCTCCTCTCCATATCTGCATTAGATGCAAAAGGAATGAGGGTTTATTTTCTAGATGGCCAAGTTCTTATGTGTCCAAAGGGAAATACTTTTGATGATGCAATAGTGATTGGGGAACAAGAAGGAAGTCTATACAAATTGAAGGGCCAACCAAAACAAGCTTTGGTTCATGACTCAGTAGAACTGAATGAAATTTGGCATAGAAGGCTCGCACATGTGCATTACAGAGCACTACCACTTGCAAGCAAATCTATTGAAGGTCTTCCAAAAATGCAGATAAAACATGATGGTGTTTGCAACGGATGTGAAAAAGGAAAGAGAAAAAAGAAGACATTTCCAAGTAGTGAGGGCAAGCAAAAGGAATCTTGGAAATCATCCACTCTGATGTATGTGGTCCGATGTCATCCACTTCATTAAGAGGGTATGTATACTAAGTTTCTTTTATTGATGGTTTTTCTAGAAAGACATGGATATACTTCATGAATAACAAAGATGAAGTATTCAGCAAGTTCAAGGAATTCAAAGCCTTGATCGAGAACCACATAGAAAAGAAGATCAACATTTTTCCATCAGATAATGGTGGATAATTCACTTTGAATGAATTCAAATACTTATGCAAAGATTTAGGTATTAAGAGGGGGTTAATCACTCCATATAATCCACAACGGAACGGAGTTGTAGAAAGGAAGAATAGAATGATCATGGAGGCTGGAAGGGCCATGCTTCATGATCAATATCTTCCCATGCATCTATGGGCAGAAGATACAAGAGCAGCGGTGTATGTACAGAACCATACTCCACACAGAGTACTCAAGAATAAGACACCTGAAGAAGTCTTTTTCAGAAAGAAACCATAATTCATCCATATCAACATATTCGGCTGTCCAATGTACATACACATTCCAAAAGAGAAGAGGACAAAATTAGATCCTTCAGGAAAGAAGGGTATATTTGTGGGATACTCTGAAAGCTCGAAGGCTTACAGAATATACTTCCCAGGATTCAAGAAAATCGACATCAGCAAGGATGTGACATTTGACGAAGACTCAACATACAACAAATCCAGAAAGAGACCTGTCGAAGAAACGGAAGAAACAAAAGCACCCAGAATTCATGACAGAACCATGAACGAAGAAACTCAAGAAGAAGATCGACAATTTGAAGAACCTCAAGAACTTGTAGATCCACCTTAGGAGAAGAATGCTCATAAGAGGAAAACTGCTTGGGTACAAGAAGTTATCCAAGGTGCAAAAAGATATGGGGCTCTAGAAGAGAATCATAGAGAAAGAAAGAGGACCAGGTTGTGCTCCGGGTATGTAGCATTATTATGTGATTTCATCGATAAAGAACCTTCCAACTATGAAAAAGCGGTGGAAAGGAAAGAATGGAAGGATGCTATGATTGAAGAGTATCAGTTGATCATGAAGAATGATGTTTGGGATGTTCTCCCAAGACCAGAAGGGAAGTTGGTTGTGACTTCCAAATGGATCTACAAGATCAAGCATGCTGCAGATAGTAGCATAGAAAAGTATAAAGCAAGATTCATGGCTTATGGATTTTCCTAGAAAGAAGGAATAGATTATGAAGAAACTTTTGCACTTTGAGCTAGATACACTTCCAGAAGATCAGTACTTGCTCTGGTTGCAGTGATGAAATGGAAGATACACCAGATGGATTTCAAGACTACCTTCTTGAATGGTGTAGTGGAAGAGGAAGTGTATGTGGAGCAACCACTCAGTTTTGAGACACGTGATAGGGAATCTCATGTGTGTAGATTGAAGAAATACATGTATGGCTTGAAACAGGCACCCAGGACATGGTACGGCAGAATTGACACCTTTCTATCAAGTTTGGGCTTTACCAAGAGTAAAGCAGATTCCAACGTTTATTACAAGGTTGAAGATGACAACCCAGTGATGCTACTACTCTATGTAGATGATTTATTTGTAACAGGTATGGATGGGTTGATTGTTGATATGAAGATAAAGCTTGCTGCCAAGTTTAAAATGAAGGACTTGCGTATGATGCATTATTTACTAGGCATGGAGGTGTGGCAGAATGTGGATGGAATCTTCCTCGGACAAGGGAAGTATGCAGTAGAGATCCTGAAGAAATTTGGGATGATGGACTGGAAGGAATTAACCACACCTATTGCATCAAACCTGAAGCTATTAAGTGATGCTTCATCTGAGTTGGTCGATGCCATAATGTATTGTTAGATGATTGGGTCCTCCATGTACCTGACAAACACGAGACCATATATTTTATTTGTCGTGAACACCTTGAGCCAATTCCTGAAATATCCAAGACACATTCACTTGTTTGTTGCAAAGCATATTCTGATGTACCTGGAGGGTACATTTGATTATGGGCTCAAGTATGAGAGTGATCAGAAGATTAACCTAGAATGTTATGTTGATTCAGATTGGACAAGCAGTGCCATCGATAGGAAGAGCACTTTTGGGTGTTGCTTCAGTATGGGATCATGTGTGATCTCTTAGTTTAGCAGGAAGCAATCCTGTGTGGAACTGAGTACAACTGAAGCAGAGTATGTCGCAGCTTGTTCATCTAGTTGTGAGGCAGTATGGCTAAGGAAGCTACTATATTATTTCTTTGATCTCTAGATATATGCTACTTGTAGTTGTCAGAGAACCTGGTGTTCCATGACAAGTCGAAGCATATCGAAATCAAGTATCACTATATCAGGGATATGCTGTAGAGAGGAGTAGTGAAGCTCCAATATGTTGCAATGGATGAATAGATAGCTGATGTATTGACTAAGCCATTGGCTAGGGTAAAGTTTGAGTACTTCAGGGAGAAGATTGGTGTTCTCTAGATCGAGATTCATCCCAAGAGGAAGTGATGTGTCCATGCTGAGCCCTTCTAACATGGTGAGAGGATTGGTTCCTTCAATTATTAGAGGTATGTGATGATTCCACATCTAGTATGAAAAAGGGTTGGCTCTGTGAAGACACATCTAGTATGAAAAAGGACTAGCTCTGTGTGGATTCCACATCCAGCATGAAAAAGGGCTAGTTCTGTGAAGGAACATCTAGTATAAAAAAGGACTAGCTCTATGTGAATTCCACATCCAGCATGAAAAAGGGATAGCTCTATGAAGGCTCATCCAGTATGAAAAAGGACTGGATTTGTGTGTGTTCCACATCTAGTATGAAAAAGGACTAGGTCTTTGAAGACTCATCCAGTATGAAAAAGGATTGGCTCTGTGTGTGTTGCACATCTAGTATGAAAAAGATCTAGCTCTGTGAAGACTCATCCAGTATGAAAAAAGACTGGCTCTGTGTGTGTTCCACATCTAGTATGAAAAAGGACTAGCTCTATGAAGACTAATCCAATATGAAAAAGGAATAGCTCTGTGTGTGTTCCACATCTGGTATGAAAAAGGACTAGCTCTGTGAAGACTCATCCAATATGAAAAAGGACTGGCTCTATGTGGATTCCACATCTAGTATGAAAAAGGACTATCTATGTGATGATACATCCAGTATGAAAAAGGACTGGCTCTGTAGATGTACATCGAGAATGAAAAAGGGCTGGCTCTGTATAACTTCCTATGAAGAGAAGAATCAAGAGATAGCACCGATGATAATGACCCAGTGATGATCTAGATCGAGTGATGATCCAGATCAAGTGATGATGATCCAATAGAGATGATTCAACGGTGATGATCCATATCGAGTGATGATCTAGATCAAGATGAAGATGACTTGAAGATTAATGTAACTTGAAGATGAAGATGCCTTGAAGATAAAGATGACTTGAAGACAAATATGACTTGAATATGAAGATAATGAGATGATCCAGTCGATACAGAGAAGAAGACCAGTGTTGAAAACTGTGTCAAAAGAATACTGTCCTAGTTAAGAGGGAGTGTTGATGTATTTGTAACTTCAGAATGTATTCACTTGTATTTATTATGTATTGTACCCCGATGTTTATTATGGATGTGTTCATAATATACTTGAGTCATGTCATGCCCCGATGTTCCTATTGGGAGGTTCTATAATGTAAACAAGACATCTCAAGTCATTGTAGGTAACCCTCCTATTGTTCAAGGGTTAAAGTGCCCGTAGTTCCGGGGCACTAGGGTTATTAGAATCTCCTAGAGAAGTCAGCCCTAGTAGGTTATTGTCAAGTCAAGAATTAGTATAAATAGAGAGTGATCCTCTCTATTTATCACACACTCACTCACACTTAGTTGTAGCACATAGCTGAGAGAGAAGAAGTTACTGGGGCTAGAATGAAAGAGGCTACTACTGGTGGGAGATCATCTTACTATTTTGGGGTTTTACTTTTGGTGCTGATTCTATCTCTAAGAAAGTTGTGGGGTTTTCTCCATTTATGGTTTCCACAAGGATAAACATTGTGTTCATTGTCTCTTGTGTTTGATTGTTGTGCTTTTTATTCTCTCAGTTAAAGATCCTAATATAATGCTAGCTTAAATGATAAAAATCTAACAGATTTCACACGACGGTCCCATTCAAACTCTACAGTTGAAGGGAGATTGTTTATCAAAACAACTATAAGTTCCATAGGTAGAACCTTAAGAGTTTACCATTTTTTCTTCTCCACAAAAGAACAACGCATAAGTGAACTCCATTCCATAAGAGAGTCACCCAACCTCAGAGACGCAAGTCTCATAATCACAAGATCAAAGGAAGGTAGGGTATCAAGTTTTACCAGGACCGAATACCAATTCCACAGAGTAGGATCTCTCCCAAACGCAGCTTCCACAACCAAGAATTGTTGCAAAAGAATAATGTACAGGTCAAAGAATGTTTTTGATGTAAAATGGTATTAAAAAAAATTAAACAACTTAAATAAAAACAAGAGAAACTTAGCTTTCATTGTTGCATAGAGGCATAAATGGAAGTGACAAGAATGTAGTCAATAACATCATGACATTGGTAAACTAGATCCATAATTAAGAACACAGGGTTGAATGGTGTTGAGGGTCAAGAGCCTCATCTCCTCCACCATTCAATACGCAGACAATGAACAACATAACCCGATGCAAAGACAAAGTTTTTCAGTGAATGCACATTGAATGCATGGTAGAGGGCCATTAAGCCTCTATGGTTTATGAAAAGACAATCCAAGTTTCTACTAGCTGGATACCATTGCATCACATGGCCTTTTAGATTCCACCTAGTAATTATTTTAATCAACACCAAAATCTATAGTTTCAAACATGTTGGACTTGCAGCATGAAGGCCTTATTATATATTTCTTATACTTTTTTATTTGTATAAACAAAGCGCTTTGGTGCCTTTTGACTTAGGATAGTGTATGCCTTATGTTGGGTTAATCCCTTGCTTTCCCTAGCTAGGATTATGGTGTGTTAATAGAAGTAGGAAAACTCAGATATATATCACCTGCAAAAATATTACATATTGGTTTTGCATTAGCTAGAGAGCTAAAGAAGACCATGAAAAACCATCCTCCTAGTTTCATAGTATGGTTAACAAGTAATATAAAACATAACCAATAAATTACACCAAATGTAAACGGCGGGAAATAAACATGGAATTCTTTCATAAGTTGAAGACAAGTGAAGTAGTGTTGTCTTGACGTTAATTCACACCATAATGTTGTCATAATACACTATTTATGTTCAATGGATAAAATACTAAACACAAGTTAACGATAATCAACCCAATCCCAATGACTCACTCATGAGATCCTTGACCCTTATCGAATGCTATGATTTGACACGTGCTTAGTTACATGAATTATTTAATGACTCACCTACATGACTAATCAATCACCTAGTGACTCATCACCTAGCTAAAAGAAAACTTGTAAATCAAGCATATCTACAATATTACATTAAAGAATTATTCATTCAGAAAATGAAGACCCCTTTTAGGTCTGGTCTAAACATTCGACTTGTATTTTGATCGAGAGCAGGATGCTCCTAATCAGAATTCCTAGGAAGAAATAAATATGAACTATTGGTCAAAATATTCAATCTTCAGTATTCCAGTATCCCAAACTTTGTTTTGCAGCTGTTCATTCATCTCATCAGGTTGATTTGTCATTGCCATCTTCAGTTCTTCAAAAAATGTCTAAGCATTTCTCTTGTTTCACCTATTAAGAAATCATATTTATAAATCCTTGGATTTATCAACCAATCTTACAACATTTCTAACTCTTCATCATACTTTATGAGGTTGGAAAGTTTCTTTTTTCCTTCATTAACAAACTCTACAATAACAACTTCTTCTAGGTACTGCTCACCCTTTTGAGAAAATATGTCCTCTTCTGTTATCATGACAGATTTATTTCTCTGTCTACCTTCACTTTCTTCAATACTTGCAATCACACACCAATAATCAGTTTCAAAAACATGAGACTCTAAAGTCCCTGTCGATATTTTCTCTAGCATCCTCCCTTTTTGTTGGTCTGAACATAACATCAAAATTTCACCATCATCTATTTCTTCAATAGTCTAAGCTATAGGTAGTATACCATATTCAAATGATACCATTTCATGTCTTACTACAATAAAATAATGTTCTGTTGTCATGCTTTTGGAAAGCACATCTTCTTTTCCTTCAGACTTCATGATAGTCCACGCTGATTGTTCAAATTTTTCCTTCATCAGACTGCAATTCTGGTTTTTCCCTATAGATATTTCTTTGTACATTTCTTTTTCTTCCTTCATCTTCACATAATCTCCAATTGAATATGTTCCTCCATCAAGAAACTCATTAATGAGTTCTTTTTGCTGCAATACTTTAGACCTTTCTTCGTTTGAGATATTTCCTTCATAATATTTGACTTCATCAAAATTTAATATAGTTTCAAAAGACTTCCTATAATCTACAAAAAAAAATGTAATCACAAAAAAATCATCAGTCTAAAAAAAATAACACCTCTTAGTCTCATTTTGCCTCACATTCATCTCATCCATAAGTTGATATGCAGTCGTGTTGAGGCCTGGAAAATCGCAGGTAACAACAGTTAGGGATTCTCCCCAATAAACGTTCCCAACTATCCCATTACTGTTTGGTTATGGTGAATCTGTCCGGTTTATGGTCCGACTACCATAGGTCAAGTAATAAATTAAAAGGTTTTACCGGTTACAGCCCGGTCCACGGTGTATATTTAGTTTTTTGTGTTTAAGTTATGATGTGCAAGTGCCTAGCTAAAAATGCAAATTGATAGAGATAATGAGGAGTGTTAGCATGTGATGTGCAGGTTCTTACCTGTCATCTTACCTCTCTCGCATCTAAATAAAAAAAAACCATAAAATAACTATAACTAACTAACCTATCCCTAGGGAGAAAAATTATCAGCTAACAATGAGTAATGTCCTTTTGTGCATGTATTAAGAAAAATTATAGATAGTTGTTACTTATTTCAGAACACATGAACATTAATAGAAATACGAACAAGAAGATAGCTTATTTTTTATGAAAACCTTCATTACTCACGGTGGAAATTTCACAAAATAAACCAGAGTACATTCATAACATGAAAAAATTCACTGAGTTAGAACGATCTCATAGTTAATGGAAGAACGATGAAAACTAAATAATTCACATTCAACTGATCCATAGCAAAACATTTGAAACATTCCAACAAACTTTCTCTAGCAGGAAACTTGTAATTCTCTATTGCAAAAGGAAATAGTTCTTCTTACAATATACTCTCACAAATGATCTGGGAAAAAGGCCCCCTTTTCTACATCTATACTCTCCTTTATTTATACAAAAAAGAAAAACCTTTGGGATTCCTCAACCTTTCAGTTCCAAAATTTTGTCCTGTAGTATGTGCTCATAATTTATACAATATGTTACATTTTAAATTAAAATTTAAGAGCACTTTATGAAGAGGGACCAGCTTGGTCGCTGATGAACTTTTTCCATGCCTGGGCCTCTATTGCTATCGATCTACTCAGTAATCTGTTGATCTCTTTTGAGATCTTGTTAATCTCATACCTTCACTTTCTTCTTTTCTTTTCACAATATCTTCCTTCCTTACTACCTCCTCTGCAGCTCTCTTTCTTTATTCTTCTTCATTCTTTAGCCAACTCTCTATCATAAACATAGCATGTTCTTAGGCCATTAATATTTTACCAAAATAACAAAAACTATATCAAGCTATTTACCTCGTCCATATGCAGTATGTAAAAATAAACTACACACAGTATTAATGCATGAAAAGAAAAGCGACAAGGTAAATAAAATCTTACAAGTTGTGCTTAAAACCCTCTATGTCCACTGTCTGTAACTAAAATCATAATCATGATAGAAACGATTCCTCATCTTAATCCGGGTCGCATCTGAACTAACTCAAACTCCTTTGATAAAAGCATGAACCACATTGCTTCTATTGCTAATCTCCAAAACACTAGACTATGTACTATGCTCATCATCGTGGAAAACCCTAACCGAGGAAAACCATGGTTTTGGATAACAATAAAACCCAAACAACGATGTCGCAGTGCAATCAGCGGGAAATCCCTATCAGCAGCTAACTTCTTGAAACATCGGGAGAATATTCTGATAGGAAACAGTAATGGTGGGAAGCAAACCAACTGTGGTACTCATGAATCATAAAACCATTGATGATCAAAAGGACCAAATGCTACTGGTTGGTGACTTAAACCTCAACATCTTTGTAGTGTCGTCGCTTCAAAGCTAAACGCTTCCATAGTGTCGACGATTCTGAGCACTAACGTCACAATGGTTATGTATCGGCGATCGGAAGCAAAAACCACTAAAGCATCGATGATCTGAAAAATATTCACTAATGCGTCAGAACTTCAAACCAGACTACTCTCCACAGTGTCAGCAACATAAAGGACAAGCCCTCCAAAACATCAGCGTCGCAAAGGACTAAACCTCTGACCACTATCAAATATCGTTCCGATAGCGATAAAATAAAGAAAAACCAAGTCATTGATAGTCACAAAGTTTAAACATTAAACCAAAAGGCAGTAAAGGCCACAGATCGGTGAGAATAAGAACTGTCCATCAGGACGTTCGTCATTTCCCTTCCAAAATGTCGCCGGCATAGAAGACTAATTCCCTGGTTCATTCATCAACAGACTTTCGACAGGGATAAAAAAAAATCATCCAAATATCAAAAAGTTAAGTTTTCAAATAAAAAAAAGACTCCACAGTTTTCGTGGTGTCGGCAAGGAAGACAGTAGTATTAGATCATTCCACTCTCGAAACATTGGAAAAAATAGTTAACTGAGCTTTCGACTTCGAATGATCAATTTTTTAAGCAGAGAAACTAGACCTCCAGGACATATTTAAGAAATCAAACAAACCTGGGCTAGATAAAATCAAAAGGAGGGTCCAAAATTTTAAAAAAACTGGGAAATAGTTGCAGCTACAACAATTGGCGACTACCTGGTGAACACAGATCTCTGGACAACTTTTTCTTTGAACAATAGACTGTTTTGATAATACATACATGCTACATTCTTCTAGATGTCTAGATTTCCCAAATGGCAGATGTATGTACTTTTAATCATTGATGATAGTCCAATTTAGGGAAAATGGAAAACCAAGATTTCAAAGTCTAGATAACTCTTTAGAGGCTAGGGATATGAGTTTCATATTTACCTCTGTCTTCAAGTAGCTCCCAGCTTGGACACCACAGGGACACCACAGGATTGTAACATATGGTAAACACAAATATTCGGTTGTTCCTCGATCCCATGGCATTTTTCACTTTGGTGCTTTTGGACTTTTGTCCTCTTTTGAGTCCTCCTGCATGCCTTCTTTCTGAAATTTTAATTCAGGCTCCTCTATCCATAATGTCCTTTTGTGTGAGCGATGTATTTAATTTTCAGCTCACAGATGGAGAAGAACTTTGGAAATCTTGTGTTAATATGGTTCACTACTTTGTTTTGATACATATTGCTTTTCTTAGGATATTTTGACTCTTATTTTCCTTTTGGCTTTCAATTCCTAGCATGGGATCATTTAAATATAATATAATGTTTACCATGCTTCCTATCCATGGGTCTTTTGCTGTCACCCCCTTAGACATTTTTAATGTGAGATGGATGGAGCCTCGAAATAGTATTCTAGACCATTTGATCTTAAGTTATTTTACAAGGATTAAGTAGGAATTCAATGTGTTCATAGCCATTTAGGAAAAATACTAAACTAGAAGAAGTTCTTTCAAATAAATCAATAGTACACAGTCCTTTAATGAAGGATTTTACTTAATCTAGAATTCTGATGAACTCCATGCAACCAAAAGTTGTGCTTCTTTATTAAAATCAATCAAACCTTAACTACAACAAACAAAAATAAACAAATCAAAACAAAACAAAGAAATCAGTTTATTTATGTACAAGATAACCAAGAAATAAAAATCAAGAAAAATAAAGTTTGAGAACTAAATCATTAATTGGTAAGTTCTCTTCCCAACCCTTTAAATCTTTTCACTTGTGAGTTGAGGGGCAAAGCTTGGCTGTAATTTTAAATGGGCCTACCCATTATCTAGTTCTATCGAACTTGAATTAAAAACTACATCTTAAACTACATCTACTATTTTACAGTCAATCTCATCAGCCCGTGAAAATCAAAGGAGATCGGGATGGGTGTCTGGTGTACTGCTCACTTCTTTAGCTTGGTCATTTCTCAATTCTAATTCAATGAAGTAATTTCCCAACATAGAATTCACTGGTTCATTTTTTTCCTCCAACTGAGTAACATTATACTTCATCTGAGGCTCCCTTAATACTTTTATCTAATTGGGACTTCCCTTATGAGGCAACCACATATGTGACCAATCTGATGCGAAGTATCCATCTAGCCTTGTCGACTAGTCTCGACTCAAAACAAGTCCATAAACATCAGGTATGTATGCTACTACAATATCGATGTACTGACATACCCTCTCATTTTTAGATAGGAAAATCAGAACATCTTCCATTTCCCCGATTACTTTCACAATTGTCCTCTCTAACTAAAGAACCTGCCAGGTAGATGGTTTAGGTTGTCCATTGATTTTCTTGCAGAATGAAAATGGCATAACATTGATTGATGCTCCTGATTCTACTAAACAGTTTTGCACATTATAGTTGAAAATTTCAAAATTTAGGAGGAATGGTGGGGTTTTATACTTAGACTTACCTCCCACACTTGCTTCACCAATTTCTTCTTCAGGTTGGTTGTCAGTGGGAAGCTCTTCTTCTGGTACTTCAAGTGATTTTAACAATTTTTATTTCTGCTAAGGTACATTGCACATTTTAAAAAATGAGATATTTGTCTTATCTTTCTTTTGATACCCTCTTCTAGGTAAGACAGAAATGATAGGTAATTCTCCAATCTTTTTCACATATGCCCTAGTAATTCTTCTTAAATTATCAGCCACTTCGTTATCTACAGGATACAGATACCGTTTCTCTTTATCATCAGGAGTGGATTTGTGAAACAAACTACTTTCAAAACTATCACCGGTGGAGTAATTTCGAGGAAATGAGTTTCCTCGGCCAGCCATGCATTGGTGTCCCTCCTTCTAGCACCAAAAAATATTGAGGCCTAGAAAATTGCAGGTAACAACAGTTAGGGATTCTCCCCAATAAACGTTCCCAACTAGCCCATTACTATATGGTATGGGGAATCCGTGCGGTTTACGGTCGAACTACCATAGGTCAATTAACAAATTAAAAGGATTTACTGGTTACAGCCCGGTCCACGGTGTATATTTAGTTTTTTTTGTTTAAGTTATGATGTACAAGTGCCTACCTAAAAATGCAAATTGATAGAGATAATGAGGAGTGTCACAATGTGATGCGCAGGTTCTTACCTCTCATCTTACCTCTCTCACATCTAAATCACAAACAACCATAAAATAACTATAGCTAACTAACCTATCCCTAGGGAGCAGAATTATCAGCTAACAATGAGTAATGTATTTCTGCACATGTATTAAGAAAAATTACAAATAGCTGTTACTTATTTCAGAACACATCAACATTAATAGAAATATGAATAGGAAGATAGCTTATTGTTTATGACAACCTTCATTACTCACAGTGGAAATTTCACAAAATAAACCAGAGTACATTCATAACATGAAGAAATTAACTGAGTTAGAACGATTTCACAGTTAATGGAAGTAAGCTGAAAACAAAATAGTTCACATTCAACTGATCCACAGCAAAACATTTGAAACATTCCACCAAATTTTCTCCAGCAGGAAACTTGTAATTCTCAAATGCAAAAGGAAATAGTTCTTCTTACAATATACTCTCACAAATGATCTGGGAAAAAGCCCCCCTTTTCTACATCTAAATTCTCCTTTATTTATACAAAAAAGAAAAACCTTTGTGCTGCCCCTCGATGACCTTTGGGCTTCCTCAACCTTTCAGTTCCAAAATTTTGTCTTGTAGTATGTGCCCATAATTTATACAATATGTTACATTTTAAATTAAAATTTAAGAGCACTTTATGAAGAGGGACCATCTTGGTCGCTGATGAAATTTTTCCAAGCCTGGTCCTCTATTGCTAGAGATCTGCTGATATTTTTTGAGATCATGTTAATCTCAGAGATTCACTTTCTTCTTTTATTTTATTTATCTCTTCCTTCCTTGCTACCTCCTCTTCGACTCTCTTTCTTTCTTCTTCTTCATTCTTCAACCAACTCTCTATCATAAACATAGCATGTTCTTAGGCCATTAAGCTTTTACCAAAATAACAAAAACTATATCAAGCTATTTACCTCCTCCATATGCATTCTATAAAAATAAACTATACACAATATTAATGCATGAAAATAAAAATGACAAGGTAAAGAAAAACCTGCAAGTTGTGGTTAAAACCCTCTAATTCCACTATCTGTAATCAAAATCACAATCATGATAGAAAAGATTCCTCATCTTAATTTGGGTCGCATTTGAACTAACTTGAACTCCTCCGATAAAAGCATGAACCACATTGCCGCTACTGCTAATATCTGAAACACTATACTCTGTACTATGCTCCTCATCATGGAAAACCCTAACCATAGAAAACCATGGTTTCAAATAACAATAAAACCCAAACAACGAGGTCGCAGTGTAGTCGGTGGGAAAACCCTATCAGCAGCTAACGTCTCTAAACCAACTGTAGGTCCCACGAATCATAAAACCATCGACGAACTAAAGGACTAAATGCTACGGGTCAGCAACTTAAACCTCAACATCTCTATAGTGTCAGTGCTTGAAAGCTAAATGTTGCCATAGTGTCGACGATTCTGAGCACTAAATTCATGACAGTTATGTATCGATGATCGAAAGCGAAAACCACTAAAGCATCGACGATTGAAAAACTATTCACTAATGTGTCGAAACTTCAAACTGGACTACTCTCCGTAGTATTGGTGACATAAAGGACAATCCCTCCAAAACGTCGACGTCGAAAAGGACTAAACCTTCGACCGCTGTCAAAAATCGTTTCAATAGTGATAAAATATGAAAAAAACCAAGTCATCGATAGTCAAAAAGTTTACACAATAAACCAAAAGGAAGTAAAGACCATGGATCGGTGAGAATAAGAACTGTCCATCGGGATGTTCGTCATTTCCCTTTCGAAACGTTGGTGTCATAGAACACTAATGCCCTGGTTCATTCATCAACAGAATTCCAATAGCGATAAAAAAAAATCATTGAAAGATCAAAAAGCTAAGTTTTGAAATAAAAGAAAGACTCCACAGTTTCCACGGTGTTGGCAAAGAATATGGTAGTATTAGCTCATTCCACTCTCGAAAGAGCAGAAAAAATAGTTGATTGAGCTTTTGAATTCAAACGATCAATTTCTTAAGCAAAGAAACTGGACCTACAGGATAGATTTAAAAAATCAAACAAACCTGGGCTAGATAAAATCAAAAGGACGGTCCAAAATTTTTAAAAAATTGGGAAATAGTTGTAGCTGCAACAAGTCTTTAGAGAATCCATGAGACTTTCAACTAGTCTTTCCTTTTCTGCATCCTCACTCACTTCTTCCCCCAACAGTGGGCCATGTTCTGGTTGACATATCAAAACATCCATCTCAAACTCAACTATCTTTACTTATTCCTTTAACCTAACAGACATATTTTCCGTTAGCTTCACTTGTAGCAAATTTCATCTCACTTTATTCTTTCTAACTATCAAACCATACCTCTTATTCTCTTTCTATAGGAGTATATCCAAACGAATAAGTTGCAATACTATGCCAACTAATTCTCTGTCATACTTCTCTTGAATCATCTTGTTGATGTCTTCTACCTTGAAATATTTTCTTCTGTTGTGGGTTTTCTTTGAACCTTTGTAATGACTTGCAGTAGTCATCATCTCCATTTTCTTTTCTTTTGTGAACTTCATATTGTTCACTTGTGGAATTCTCCCAATCCTCCTCTGAGCAGGTCTTCATACCTGCTATTATACCTCAGCAAACTATCTCTCCTTGAGCTTCTCCTTTTGGTATCCTTGGTTATTCTATTATAGAACCTCTTGAAAAATGTCATTTGTTATTTTTTTCTTCTGTAGATCCACTTATTCTATGAGAACACTCAACTTGTCCCCTTTGTTTCCAACCTATGTTGTATGCTTAAGTTATTCCACTGCTTTCTCTTTCCTCTAAGAGTTCACAAACTCTTTATTAAGAATACAGTTATCCTTGATACATATCCTCTAGATTCCATCACTGTTGTAAAACCTTTCCTGTTTGTTTCAACAAATTCTTATAACCACAGTTAAATCAAACATCAATCAATCCATACTTTTAAGACTTTTCCACTTGTATAGTTGGATGAAAACATTTCCCCTATCTACAATTCTTGATTTAAATCAGTTATGAACACTCTCACCTAACCAACCCTCTTAAATCAATTGTTAGTCTTCAACTTTGAAATAAATTGAAAATCAAAATTTGATTTACCTCTTGGATATGATCTGATCTCTAACAATATTCATGAAGAATATTCTATACTCTGCTCTCTTCATTCATAATTTGTTTTTTGCTCTGATACCACATTATGGTATCAGCATGAAAACTCAGAGAAACTTTACAAACTTATTCTATGATATCTCACTTGATGCAGAGCACTCAAACTACAATATCTTCTTGCTTCGATACAACATTATGTAGGAGGGAACTCCAAAACACCATATCCTAACTACATCCCCAAGATTTAGTTTTCCCTACATTTAGAAAACCTATAATTTTTTCTTCTTAGCCAAATATTTCTTCTGTGTGTCTGAATTAGCCTCAACCAACTCTATCTGCAACTCCTCTTTTGCAATCTCTATTCCGCAAGCTTGCTTCTGCAACCTCATTCTTTTCGCAAGTCAATCTTTCTGCAATTGAGTTTTCGCAACAAAATTTCCTCAATTTCGGATTGTTGGGTGAGTGTGTGCAATTCCCAATTTTCCAAAAAATGACTTCTACAATCATGTGGCCGCAATGGTCCTTTCCACAATCAGATTGCATATTGCAGATACACCTTCTGACTTTTCCCAAAAATTGGCTTCCACAATTTTCCTCCTGCAAATCTCTTTTCGTAATTCATGAGAATAGTCAATCTCTTGCAGCTTTGATCTTGTCCGTCGATTTTCTATCACCTGCAAAACTTCACTTTAACTTTGTGGATCTGTCATCTCCCGTGCAGGTTCACTTTTTGAATTCTTTCCCCATCGTTGATCCATTTTCTCTCCTTTAATACAGATCGTCCAATCTTCATTATGATCTCTGCAACTCTATGCCGATTGATCAAAGCATCGATCAATCCATATTTGTTTAGCTTCCTTGAACTCTTGCCTGTTCAATTCTGAACTTCACCTTCTGAATCCTCTCAGTGATCGATGCCATATGATTTATTCATATGTTTTCACACACATAGATCCGTGAAATAATCTCTGTAACCTTCCACTCTCAAAATCCCTAAATTTAGAATATGACACACACAAACCTATCAACCATTAACAGAGGTTAATCAAGCATTCAAATCATGAAATATTACACTCAGACAAATTTGCAATTACACATAGATATGCTGAAATAGGTTTTCCTTCATTCAATACAAGGAATATGTATATTCACAATTATCTCATAACCTACGTTCTGATCCTCTTAGTTCCATACAACTATGACCAACTATTTTTCCTTGGCCTGATTTCTCCTTTATTGGCCACCTCTTAGCCATATTTACATTGGTTTCCTACCCCTTAGATATATTTACATTTTTTGGGTACCCCTTTAGCCAAATTTACATTTTTTTGATATTTTTTCTACTTTTGGGCTCCTCTGGCTATCTTTGTTCCTCGTAGGCTCACATACATATATATAATCAGATTCATGAACCAATTCTGGTTCAAATCCTCAATACACTCAACCACACTCCTAATTCATAGTAACTGAAACCTAATTTTAGCATTATCAACCCTATTTCAATGACTCACTCATGACATCCTTGACCCTTATCCAATGCTACCAATTGACATTAGCTTAGTTACATGACTCATTTAATGACTCACCTACATGACTCATCACTCACCTAGTGACTTATCACCTATCTAGAATAACACTTTTAAATCAAGCATATTTGCAATACATTAAGGAACCATTCATTTAGAAAATGAAGACCCCTTTTAGGTTTGGTCTAAACATTGGACTTGTTCTTTGATGGAGAGTAGGATGGTCCTGCATCAAAATCCCTAGGAAGAAATAAATATGACCTCTTGGCCATAATATTCAGTCTTCAATATTCTAGTATCCCAGACTTTGTTCTACAGCTAGTCATTCATCTCATCATGTTGATTTGTCTTTGTCATCTTCAATTCTCCTCATTTCCATACTTTTTGTTGCAGTTCCGCACTAGCTTTTCTTCTGCAATCTTGTTTTTCCATGTGTCTCTTGTTGTTGTTTTTTTTCTTTTCTCTACTGATGAAACATTTCATTCTTTCTTCATGCCTTCTTTGAGATATCTTCACCATCAACATCCTTAGTTCTTCAATCTCCATATCCAATCTATCATTTGTCTGATACACTTGTATCTTCTTGTTTTGAAACTGTTGGTGTTCCTTTGAATCTGTTGAGTCAACCATTCCACTATAGTAACTTGTACTTGACTTTTGTAATAATACGATATCCTTACAAGAGAATTCAATGCCTTGGATTCCCTTCTTTTCCTCTCCAATGTTGTGACTAAGAATATCTATGCTTGCAACTATTAAGCATTCATCTTTACCAATCCTTGGATTGATAAACCAATCTTCCAACATTTCTAACTCTTCTTCATACTTTATGAGGTTAGAAAGTTTATCATTTTCTTCATTAGCCAACACTGCGACAACAAGTTCTTCTAGGTATTAATCACCCTTTTCAGACAATATGATCTCTTATGTTATCATGACATATTTATTTCTTTGTCTATTGTCACTTTCTTCAATACTCGCAAACACACACTAATAATCAGTTTTTAAAACATGAGACTTTGAAGTCCCTATCGATATTTTCACTAGAATCCTTTGTTTGTGTTGGTCTGAACGTAACATCAAACTTTCACCGTCATCTATTCCTTCAACAGTTTGAGCTATATGTTTCATACAATATTCATAGGATACCATTTCATCTCTTACTACAACCCATAAGTTGATATGTAATCTTTACATAATCCATGAGACTTGCAACTAGTCCCCCCTTTTCTGCATCCTCACTCACATCTTCTTATGACAATAGGCCATGTTCTGCTTCACATAGAAAAACATACCTATCAAACTCAACTACCCTGAGTTATTCCTTCAACCTAACAGACATATTATTATTTATCTTCACCTGTAGTGAATGCCATCTCACTTTGTTTTTTCGACGATCCAACCATACCTCTGGTTCTCTTTCTGTAGCAACATCTGCAAACGAATAAGTGGCAATCCTATTCCAATAAATTCTCTTTCATACTCCTCTTGACTCATCTTGTTGATGTATTCTACCTTGACATATTTTCTTCTTCTTTGTCTTTTATTTGAACCTTTGTAATGACTTCCAATAGTCATAATCTCCATCTTCTTTTGTTTTGTGAACTTCATCTTGTTCACTTGTGGATTGCTCCCAAGCCTCCACTCACCAAGTCTTCATACCTACTATTATACCTCAACAAGTTATCTCTCCTTGACCTTGTCCTTTTGGTATCCTTAGTTCTTCTCTTGTATATCCTCTTGAGCAACATCCTTTTCTCTTTTTTGATTTTGTAGATCCACTTCTTCTATGAAAACATTCAAATTTTCCCCTTCTTGTCTAACCTCCGTTGGATCCTTAGGTTCTTCCACTACTTTCTCTTTCCTCTAAGAGTTCACAAAATATTTATCAAGAATAAAATTATCCTTGATACATATCCTCTATCATCCATCACTGTTGTCAAACCTTTCATTTTTATTTCAACAAATTCTTATAACCAGAGTTAAATAAAACATCTATCAGTTCACACCTTTAAGACTTTTCCACTTGTATAGTTGGATAAAAACATTTCCCCTATCTACAATTCTTGATTTAAATCAATTATAAATACTCTCACCTAACCAACCCTCTCAACACAATTCTTAGTCTTCAACCTTAACGTAAATTGAAAATCAGAATTCGATTTACCTCTTGGCTATGATATGAGCTCTAACAATTTTCACAAAGAATATTCTATACTTTGCAACCTTCACGCAGAATTATTTTTCTGCTTTGATACCACATGATGGTATCAACATGAGTAGTAAGAGAAACTTGTCAAAAATATGCTTATATCACACTTGATGCTGAGAACTCAATCTACAATATCTTCTTGCTTTTATACAACATGATGTAGGAGGGAACTCCAAAACACCATATCCCAACTGCTTCCACAGGATTTAGTTTTGTCTACATTTAGCAAACCTTTAAATTTGGATTCCCGGCCAAATATTTCTTCTGCATGTCAAAATTAACCTCAACAAACTCATTCTGCAACTCTTTTTTTGTAATCTCTATTCTTCAAAATAGATTTTCACAATATTTCTTCCACAACCTTAGTCTTTCTACAACTCAATCTTTCCGCAATTGAGTTTTTGGAACAAATTTTCCGCAAGAAATTTTCCACAATTATGGATTCCAGGGTACGGGTAAGTAATTCCCAATTTTACAAAAAATGACTTCCGTAATCATGCGGTTGGAGCGTTCCTTTCCTCAATGACATTGTGGATTGCACTTACACCTTCCCACTTTTCCCAAAAATGGGATTCCACAATTTTCCTCATGGAAGTCTCTTTCCACAATTCTTGAGAACAGATGATCTCTTATGGCTTTGATTTCATCATTTGATCTACTATCACCTGCAAAACTTCACTTTCACTTTGTGGATCTCTTATCTCCCGTAAAGTTTCACTTTTTGAATTCTTTCCCCATCATTGATCCATCTTATCTCCTTTAATCTGGATCGTCCAATATTAATTATGATCTTTGCAACTCTATTCCAATTGATCAGAGTATTGATCAATCGATCTCTATCCAACTTCTTCAAAATATTCCTGGCTCAAGTATGAACTTCACCTCTGCAAAATGTTTACAAAGGATCATTGATCCTCTTAGTGATCAATGACATAGGATTTATTAATATGTTTTCACACACAGGGATCCTTCAAACAATATTTGTAAGCTTCCACTCTCAAAACCATTAATTCAGAATACGACACACACAGACCTATCAGCCATTAATATATGTTAATCAAGCATTCAACTCATAAAAAATTACACTTAGATAGAGTTGCAATTACTGAGAGATATGCTGAAATAAGCTTTCATTCATTCAATACAAGGAATCTATACAATCACAATTATCTCAGATCCTGCATTCTGATCCTCATAGTCTGGTACAACTATGACCAACTACCTTTCCTTATCCTCATTTCTATTTGATTGGCCACCTTTTAGACAAATTTACATTGTATGGCTACCCCTTAGACATATTTACATTTTTTGGCTACCCCTTTAGCCATATTTAAATTGCTTGGATACCTTTTGCTACTTCTGGCCTATTTTAGTTATCTTTATTCCTTGTACGCTCACATACAAATATACAATTAGATTCATGAACCAATTCTAGTTCATATTCCTAATGCACTCAACCACACTCCTAATTCATAGTAACCAAAACCTAATTTTACCATAATCGGCCCTATCTCAATGATTTGCTCATGAGAGCCTTGACCCTTATCGAATGCTACCATTTGACATAGGCTTAGTTACATGACTCATTTAATGAATGATTTAGTGACCCACCTACATGACTCATCACTCACCTACTGACTCATTACCTATCTAGAGGAACTCTTGTAAATCAACCGTACTTATAATATTACATTAAAGAACCATTCATTCAGAAAACAAAGACTCCTTTTAGGTCTGGTCTAATCATTGGAGTTGTACTTGGATTGAGATCAGGATGCTCCTCCATCAATATTGCATGTAGATATAAGTATGAATTTTTCATGTATTTACTTTGCTATTGCATATTTGAACATTCATAAAAGTTTTGAACACAAAAAATGTGTTATACAATATTAAAATCAATCTATAAAAATATGCAAAGAGAACAACAAGAAAAAGACTAAACATGAAATTGTATGCTTCTATTATGTATATAAAATGAGCAACATTCAATATCAAGAATTGAAAAAAATCATTAGGAAAATAGAATAATGATACGAATTCATAAGAGGATACATGAATAGAAATCTAACATATTTGTTGATGGGACCAATTAACAGGAGGATGAATGAGTAGAAAGCTAGCATATTTGTTAATGAGAATGGGCTAAAAATTATCACACTTGGTAATGAGCTAAATGAGTAATCTTGGATGAAAATGAATAGTAAAAAGGGAAATAGAATAATTTCTATATGAATGAAGATGGAAATGATGTGAGTGGAAGTGAACGAAAGTTGAACAAACACGTGGAAATGAAGAAATAAGAAGAGTGAAAGATAATGGATAGTGTTGAGGCCTAGAAATTCGTAGGAAACAACAACAAGAGATTCTCCCCAGTCAACGTTCCCAACTAGCCCATGACTGTTTTGTGTAGGGAATCCATCTGGTTTGCGGTCCGGCTACCGTAGGTCAAGTAACAAAAACAAATGGTTTTACTGATTGCGGCCCGGTCCAACGTGTATATTTTTGTATTTTGACTTTAAGTATGATATACAAGTGCCTATCTAAGATGAAGATTGATGAATAATGTGAGGATTCATCACAATGTGATGTGCAGGTTCTTACCTCTCATCTTAGACTCTCTCACATCTAAATCACACACAACTGGAAAACCAATACTAACTAAGCTATCTCTAGGGAGCAAGATTATTAATTCATGAGTAATGTAATACTGTTCATATGTTAAGATAAATCACAGATAGTTGTTCTTGGAATCAAAACACATAAACATGAATAAAGATATGCACAACAAGATAGCTCATCATCTGTTAAAACATTCATTACTCATAGTGGAAATTATCACAGAATAAACCAGAGAACATTCAAATAAGAACATAGGTTTAGAAAATTAGAACGCTCTCACAGTTAATGAAACACAGCTGAAAACGAAATAGTTCCCCTTCAACATTGTTCATTTCATCACATTTGAACATTCCACATAGCAGTTTCTCCAATAGGCAAAATTGTAAGTTTATTATTGCAAAACAAAGTAGTTCCTCTTACAACAAGTAGTTCACAAGTTTCTCTGGGAAAATCCCTTCTCCTATCTAATTCCTCTATATTTATACAAAATCAAAACTGTTGGGCTTCCCACAAATGACTCTTGGGCTTCCCCAACGCTTCACCTCCCACACTTTCTTACATCAAGTGCTTATAGAATTTACAATATATTACAATAAAAACAAACAAATAAAGAACTTATGAGGAGGGCCCCGCTTGACTGTTCAAGAACTTCTTCTTTGGGGAAGCTTCTAAGGCAATGTTTTTGAACTCAGAAGGTTTTAAAAAATGAATATTGATTTGAAATTTAGCGGCATGATTTCTTATTACTTTGATCTTGGCTGAGCTCAGGCGAAGTTGATCCTCTAGCAACATTACACTAACCGCGAAATGAGATACCTCATTTCTCAGGGTCTGCTTGTCTAGGGATTTGATGTGCTAAATCCTTTGTTCATATTCCTTATATCTACTTTGAAGCATCTGCAAAAATAGGTTGTGGTCTGGAAATGTGTCCATCCTCTATTCAGCAGCAACCTGGCAATGATTGTAAGGAATCAAAAGCCTCCTAAAGAACTCTGTGCAAGCTCCCTTTGTCTTCTTTATAACCTTCTAGAATTCTGCGACTGTATTTATCGCAAATTCCAATAAATAATAGTCTTGTCTTAGGCCTCTAATCCATCCATCCTTCCCATCGGGACTTCTAAAATGTCCTGTGATCTATCCACAAAATATGAAGAAGTTTCCAAAATTTCTTCCAGTTTGTTGTCTACCTACAAGATCTTGCACCTCTCTTCTTCTAAAGATATTTCCAGCTGGTGCATCTTGCTCCTCTGTGCTAAAACATGCTCCTTGAAATGTTGAAGGTTAGCTTGCTATTCTCTGGCTTCTTCTAGAGCTGCTACTAATGAAGTAGCTTGTTCTTTAAGCTTTGTTGTTTGCACCCGAGATTGGCTCTCTGACTCCTCCAAGGCAGCTTTCTGTAACTCCAAATCCCTTATCTTACTGAGTAGCTGATCTGTTTATGTATGAAGGATTTCACATATTGTTTTCAACTCATCCTTTTCAGTCCTTAGCCTGTGACATTCCTGCTGCACTTTTTCTAGATTTTCCTGGGCAACCTCCAAAGATCTCTTCTCTACTTGGAGGAACCGGAGCTCAGATTTTGAAGAATTTATTTCATGTTGCATGTCTTCAAACTTTCTTTTCAATCTACTACTTTCCTCTCTCTCCCTTATTAGGGTATACTATAGTTGGGAAGCAGACTTCTTTGACTCTTCAAGATAAGTCATTATCCAATCCACATTCTCCTCAGAATCATGGATCAATGTTGCTCCAGCTCTGATAGTGAATCTTGGATCCTTGTTTGTCCCATACACCACTGTTGTGGGATTTATCATTTTCCCCAACTGCCCCCCATTCTCAAACTTCCTCTCGATCCTCTTGACAATTATTTTTGTTTTCCTGTCATAAAAAATAGTGTTGAATTCCGGTACCTCTTCCCCTTTCTTCTGTTCAAAAGGGATCAGCCTTAGGGTAGGCACAACAGCTTGTCCTAATGTGCTGCTAGCAGTTGCCTCAGGATCTTGAACATCAGGATTATCCACATCCTGAACCTGAATGTCTATAGGATCATAAGCTTGTTTCTTTGTCAGTTTTAATCTTTCTGCTTCCTTCTTCCTAAGTTCCTCATCTATTTTCCTTTTCCTTTCTTCTTTTTCAATCTTGGTAGCTTCTTCTGCCTTTCTAGTTGCTTATTCTTTAGCTCTTCTCTTTTCTTCCTCCTCACTTTTAAGCCAGCTTTTGGCCTCCTGTGCTAGTCTCCTAGCATCTTCATCTCTTTTTCTAGATTTTTTCTGCTCATCTTGTCCTTTCCTGCCTTTAGTAGTGATTTTCTTTTTAAATCTCCTTTTTAGTGCAGTTATGTTTTCTGCATTTTAGAAAATTGATTCGTCTTTATCCCAGTGGCTTGTATACTCAAAATGTACATTTGCTTCCCTGTAGTGCTTGGCCACTTTATTCCATGAATCATTCTTGTGGAAATTTATTTCCCCAAAATGGAATTTCCTCAATTATTCTACAAATTCATTAGCTTTCTTGACTCTTGTGAACTTATAGCTTCCCAACCTGAATGGTAAGGGAGGATAAGTTTCCTTCTTATGTTCAAATAAAAAACTCCCTATGCCATCTAAGAACACCTGCCTAACTTCCTCCTTGTGTACCACATAATCAGTGGCATATTTTGGCAGTAGTTAAGTTTCTCTGGAGCATCCATACATTCTGATATACAGTCCATCCTCTGTTAAGTAGTAATCCACATATTCTTCAATAACCTACAATGTTTCCTCCGACATGCAGTTGCATTCTTTTAAGAAAATCAATGTATATAATGGCATAATGAAGTGTTCACACACTTCTCTATAGTGACTGTGGTACTTATGTGCCCACAGTGGCTTGTAGGCTGAGTAGACTATTGTTCTCTCTCGGTCCCAAATACACCTCATATTTGGGAAGGGTTGGTTGCATAGTATGCAATCAATTAGTATATAGCTCATATAGAAATCTAATATCTTATGGGACACCCCTCCTAATGCCGAATCAATGCAGGAAGAGAGGTTGTTTGACAAAATGTTCGCCCAGTTGAAGACGGTACCTTGGGTTGCAACATAGAAAATGATAGGCACCCAACCAATCTTAAATCTTTTATTGTGGGCTCTCCCTAAAATCATGTTCAACATTAAGGTAATGAACCTGTAAGGGGTCCTTAGGGTGGCAGTGTCACATTCCCCTGATGGCCTAGTTCTGAAACTCTCGCTAGGTACTAGCATTCTTTTCAAAGTCTCGACTAGGTCCAGATTGATTTTCTTTAGCTAGTCTTTAGTCATGGGGGCTTCACTTGTTGACCAATATCCTATCGCGTTAGTTCATATTGTGGGTTTTAAAATTATCAAAAATTGAACCAATATATTGCAGGTATTGGGGAGATGAGGGGTTTAAGGTGGGGGTAGGTAGGGTGGTTTATAAGGATTGAGGTATAAAAAGGGGTGGGGAGGAGGTTTTAAGTATTGGGAGGGGGTTTCAACAAAAAGAGTTTGGTTCAATATCTCTGGAAATTAAGGGTATTCTTTAATATCCCAAGATCACATGTGCTATGTGAGAGGTTCACTAAGTGAAGTCCCCGTGTCTTTAGGAAGGTATACCTGGGATTCCGGTAAGTGCTAGGCTAGTGATACGTAACTAGGGCTATAAGCAGCATGACCATGTTTGTCAACGTTGGCCAAAATCATGGTAGTTACATCTACCCTGGGCATAATCGATCCAATTACCTCTGAGCACGGGAAAATGTCAGGTCTAGTAGCCATCATCATCAAAGCAGATCTCTCTATATTTGCATATATAGTTTATTCCTCAAAACCTATGTCAGGTAACTCCTAATGTGTTATTAGTATGTAGATTCCCCACAATTTATATTCAGGTTCCACACCAACTATCCATCTCATGTCTTCGTAAGTGTATTCAACCTTGGTGATAATCTCAACATCGGGTTCCTCCTCCACTATAGGAGCCTTCTTCTTCTACCTTTTAGAAATCTCAAATTCAGAGGGATTTACCTGTCACACACAAAATCCTTTACGATCTGTTCAGCCATTCCTAAATAATATTCAAAGAATGGAGACAAACTGCATGAGCATTTACCTCGTTTGGGCTAATCATGATTACAGCTATGAAAAATAAACAAAAAATATTTAAATACCAAGTGTTATTGCACAAACATATATGGAAAAAGAACTAAAACCTTCCCATGACTACAAAATATTGCATAATCGACTCATAACATCACGGCCCTGCTAAAATGAAGAAAATCCCCCCCCGTTAAGGGAAATAGTCTCAACTACACCTTAGGCATTATGATTCCACAAAATGTCCTATTCCCACTCTTGTTCGAAGAGAGGAGCATCTCAAAACCACGACCCAAAGACTGGGAAACCAAAACCCCAATACTCCAAAATAAACAAGAAAACGCCCTCCTTCGCATACTAACAAGTAGCTACCCTCCCCGGACGGCCATACATAGACTGGGGGAAATTGGTGTAGACAGTGTAACGCCCATATGCACTAGTTTCCCAAGCAGTCGGGTGTGGGTCACAAACTCATAAAGACAGCAAATTTAATCATTAAGCAAACAAAACCCCCCACCGGACAACCATATCATCTACATAGACTATATAAGCTCTGAAAACGTAAAACTAGGCATTCATTAACCACAGAAGTGGGAACTAACCAAGTGCAAAAAAATCAATTCAACCATTCAAACGGAAAAGGTAGAACGAGAATAAAGGCCTACCTAGCAATGCATTGTGCGATTGGCGAGAAAATTTCGCAAATCTCCATAGTGAAGCCACCTAGGAACGAGGTACCGACAGCAAGTAAAATGTTCTGTTTGAAACGATAACGATAGCATGGGTCACAAGTTTGCAGGAATAATAATACAAAAATAAAACCCCAACCCCCAAATATATACATCCCGGTAAACAAATAATCAGTGGGAAAAATAAGACGATCAGGCGGCAAAACGACTACGGGATCGGTGATCATGTCAACAGCATCTCTGCAACGACAGATGATGAAATGACTACCAGATTCGCAGTTTCAAATGGAACATTGGCAAGAGAAACAAATTATCACTTCGTATTGGAGCTCACCAGACTAGGACATGAGAGCAGTAGTTGGTTGAAGAACTACAATAGCGGAAACCGTAAAGACAGCGAGTTTCGCAGGCCAGTCAAAATCGGAGGTAAAACAAACAATACTTAAGCGAAAAGATTGGCCAAGTGGAAAACATAAAAAAACTGTATCAGAAGAATAGTGCTTTTTAGAGCCGCAATGGCGGAAGTTAAAAAACTAAGGATCTACAAATCAAAATGGCAGGGATCGGAAGAGGTTAATACAACCATCGCAGGGGGGGGGGGCAACGGTGGGGCTCACAATACATTATCCATGACGGTGAAAACTATAGAGACACAAAGTTCCGACAGTATTCCAATAAAGCCGTCGATGATGAGAAAAATAAAAGTAAAGAGCATCATAGGCAATATACCTTGGATCTGACCGTCTCTCAACTGCATCTCCGCAACGACAGGCATGCAGTTAGCTTCATTTTCGATCCATATTCTCGATAACTTTCGATGGCAGGGTAAGAACTCAAGGTAAGTCGTAGATAGAATTAACAACATTTTCGTAAAGATATTCCTTGAACAAACAACAACAAAATCAAGCATACTCAAACAAGCTGAGCAAAAAAAGATAGAAGGAGGGTCTCGAAATTTTTTAGAATTTTCAGAAATTATTGCAGGTGCAACAATTGGTGACTACCTGGTGAACCCTAGATTTCTGAAACAACTTTCTCCTAGTAGAATACCGTTTAATCATTAAATCCATAAGTTGAATTGTTCTAGATAGTTGTATTCCCAAAATGGCAAACACATGCATTTAAATCATTGATGATAGTCTAGTTTTGGAAATGGGAACACCAAAATATTCAATGTCTGGATAACTCTTTTGAGGCTTAGTAGGTGAGTTTTATTTTACCTCTGTCTTTGGGTAGTTTCTAGCTTGGACACCACAAGATCGTAACATATGGTAAACAGAATATTCATTTGTTCCTCATTCCCATGTCAATTGCCCTTTTGTGCCTTTTGAACTTTTTGTTCTTTTGAGTCCTCCAATGCCTTTCTTTCTGAATTTTATTCATGCTCTTCTATCCATAGTGTCCTTTTGTGTGATAGATGTATTTACTTTTCAGTGCACGGATAGAGAAGAACTTTTAGCAATTTGGAATTCATGTTTTTGATACTTTGCTTTGATATGTATTACTTCTTTTAGTAGTTTTGACTCTTAACAGCCTCTAGGATTTTAACATCATGGAATGGGATCATTTATATATAATAAACTGTTTACCTTGCTTCCTTTTGGTGGGTCCTTTGCTATCACCCCCTAGGACATTTTTAGATGTGAAATGCATGGAGCCTCGAAATAGTATTCCGAACCTTTTGATTCTGAGTTATTTTCAGGGGTTAAGCAGGAATTCAATGAGCATATAGCCATTTAGGAAAACTACTTACTAAAAGAAATTCTATCAGTTCAACAAAGAATGCACAGTCTTATCCCAGAGATTTTAGTTAATCAAGAACCCTGCCGCTTTCCATGCAACCAAAAGTTTTCCTCTTTTATTCAAAACAAACCAAAAATAACTAGAAACAACAGCAGCAAATCAAAGTGAAAAACTGCATCAAATTATTTATGTGCAAGGTTATCGAAAACAAACTTCAAAGTAAAAATTTGAGAACAAAAGACTACCTGACCAATTCTCTGCCCACCCTTATAGATCTACCAACTTACGAGTCAAGGGTCTAGGCTCGATTGCAGATGTGAAATACCTAACCATTATCTAATTCTGCTATCTTTGAAACCAAAACTATGTCTGCCAATTTCCAATCGATCCCATCAGCCCATGAACATTGAAGGATATTAGGCTGAGTGTTTATTATATTGCTGGCTTCTTCTAATACATGATGTCTTAGTTCAAGATGCATTAGATAATTCCCCAAAATTGAATTTGTTGATTCATTTTCTTCTTCCAACTTAGTGAGAGTGTGCTTCATGTAAGGTTCCCTTAAGATTTTGATCCGATTTGGGACTATCACTGGTGGAGTAATTTCGAGGAAATGGATTTCCTCGGCCATCCATGCACAGGTGGCCCTCCTTCTTGTGCAAGAAACTATTGAGGCCTAGAAATTCGTAGGCAACAATAGCAAGGGATTCTCCCTAGTCAACGTTCCCAACTAGCCTATGACGGTTTGGTGTAGGGAATCCATCTGGTTTGCAGTCCGGATACCATAGGTCAAGTAACAAAAATAAAGAGTTTTACCATTTGCAGCGTGGTCCACCATGTATATTTTTGTATTTTGACTTTAAGTATGATATGCAAGTGCCTATCTAAGATGTATATTGATGAAGAATGTGAGGAGTGGTCACAATGTGATGCGTAGGTTCTTACCTCTCATCTTAGACTCTCTCACATCTAAATCACACGCAACTAGAAAAACAATACTAACTAAGCTATCCCTAGGGAGCAAGATTATTAATTCATGAGTAATGTAATACTGTTCATATGTTAAGATAAATCACAGATAGTTGTTCTTGGAATCAAAAAACATAAACATGAATAAATATATGCACAACAAGATAGCTCGTCATATGTTAAAACATTCATTACTCATAGTGGAAATTATCACATAATAAACTAGAGAACATTCAAATAAGAGCATAGGTTCAGAAAGTTAGAACGCTCTCACAGTTAATGAAACATAGCTGAAAAAAAAATAGTTCCCCTTCAAAATTGTTCATTTCATCACATTTGAACATTCCACACAACACTTTCTCCAACAGGAAAAATTGTAAGTTTATTATTGCAAAACAAAGTAGTTCCTCTTACAACAAGTAGTTCACAAGTTTCTCTAGGAAAAATCCCTTCTCCTATCTAATTCCTCAATATATATACAAAAGCAAAACTATTGGGATTCCCACAAATGACTCTTGGGCTTCCCCAACGCTTCACCTCCCACGCTTTCTTACATCAAGTGCTTATAGAATTTACAATATATTACAATAAAAACAAACAAATAAAGCACTTATGAGGAGGGCCCCACTTGACTGTTCAAGAACTTCTTCCATGCGGAAGCTTCTGAGGCAATGTTTTCGAACTTAGAAGGTTCTAAAAAAATGAATATTGATTTCAAATTTAGTGGCATGATTTCTTATTACTTCGATCCTGGCTGAGCTCAGGAAAAGTTGATCCTCTAGCAACTGTACACTAACCGAGGAATGAGCTACCTCATTTCTCAGGGTCTGCTTGTCTAGGGCTTCAATGTGCTAAATCCTTTGTTCATATTCCTGATATCTACTTTGCAACATCTCTAAAAATAGGTCGTGGTCTAGAAAGGTGTCCATCCTCTATTCAGCAGCAGCCTGGAAACGATTGTAAGTAATCAAAAGCCTTCTACAGAACTCTTTGCAAGCTACCTCTCTCTTCTTTACAACCTTCTTGAATTCTTCAGCTGTATTTATCGCAAATTATAATAAATCATAGTCTTGTCTTAGGCCTTGTTTATATTTTGCTGGAAGGTCCATAGGGTTTTCCTCATTGGCCTCTAATCCAGCCATCCTTCCCATCAGGACTTCTAAAATGTCCTGTGATCTGTCCACAAAATATGAAGAAGTTTCCAAAATTTCTTCCAGTCTGTTGTCTACCTGCAAGATCTTGCACCTCTCTTCTTCTGTATATATTTGTATCTGGTGCATATTGCTCCTATGTGCTAAAACATGCTCCTTGAAAGGCTGAAGGTTAGCTTTCTATTCTCTGGCTTCTTCTAGAGGTACTACTAATGAAGTAGCTTGTTCTTTAAGCTCTACTATTTGCACCTGAAATTGCCTCTCTGAATCCTCCAAGGTAGCTTTCTATAACTCCAACTCCCCTATCTTACTGAGTAGTTGAACCTTTTCTTTATGAAAGCTTTCACATATTGTTTTCAACTCATCCTTTTATGTCCTTAGCCCTTGACATTCCTGCTGCAGTTTTTCTAAATTTTCCTAGGAAACCTCCAGAGATCTCTTCTCTACTTGGAGGAATTGGAGCTCAGCTTTTGAAGACTTTATTTCATGTTGCATGTCTTCAAACATTCTTTTCAATCTACTACTTTTCTCCATCTCCCTTCTTAGGGTATCCTTTAGTTGGGCAGCAGACTTCTTTGAATGTTCAAGATTAGTCATTATCCGATCCACATTGTCCTCAGAAGCATGGATCAATGCTGCTCTAGCTATAATAATGAATCTTGGATCCTTGTCTATACCATAAACCACTGTTGTGTCATTTATCATTTTCCTCGACTTCCCCCTGGTATTGACCTTCCTCTCAATCCTCTTGACAATTATTTTTGTTTCCCTATCGTAAAAAATAGTTTTGAAGTCCGGCACCTCTTCCCCTTTCTTCTGTTCAAAAGGGATCAGCCTTAGGGTAGGCACAATAGCCTGTCCTAATGTGCTACTAGCAGCTGCCTCAGGATCTTGAACATCAGGATTACCCACATCCTAAACCTAAATTCCTATAGGATCAGAAGCTTGTTGCTCTGTCAGTTTTAATATTTCTGGTTCCTGCTTCCTAAGTTCCTCATACATTTTCCTTTTCTTTTCTTCTTCTTCAATACTGGCAGCTTCTTCTACCTTTATCACTGCTTCTTGCTTAGCTCTTCTCTTTTCTTCCTCCTCACTTTTAAGCCAACTTTTGTCCTCTTGTGCTAGTCTCCTAGCATTTCCATATCTTTTTCTAGCTTTTTTCTACTCATCTTGTCCTTTCCCACCTTTAGTAGTGATTTTCTTTTTAAATATCCTTTTTAATGTAGTTATGTTTTCTACATTTCAGAAAATTGATTCGTCTTTATCCCAGTGGCTTGTATACTCAAAATGTACATTTTCTTCCCTGTAGTGCTCTACCACTTTATTCCAGGAATCATTCTTGTGGACATTTATTTCCCCAATTCTTCTACAAATTCATCATCTTTCTTGACTCTTGTGAACTTATAGCTTCCCAACCTGAATGGTAAGGGAGGATAAGTTGCCTTATTATGTTCAAATAAAAAACTCCCTATGTCATATAATAAGACTTTCCTAACTACCTCCTTGTGTACCACATAATTAGTCACATATTTTGGCAGTAGTTAAGTTGCTCTGGAGCATCCATACATTCTGATATATAGTCCATCCTTCGTTAAGTAGTAATCTGCATATTCTTGAATAACTTGCAATGCTTCCTCCGACATGCATTTGCATTCTTTTAAGAAAATCAATGTATATAATGGCATAATGAAGTGTTCTCACAGTTCTCTATAGTGACTATGGTACGTATGTGCCCACAGTGGCTTGTAGGATGAGTAGATTGGTGTTCTCTCTCGGTCCCAAATACACCTCAGATTTGGGAAGGGTTGGTTGCAGAGTATGCAATCAATTAGTATAGAGCTCATATAGAACTTTGATCTCTTCTAGGACAGCCCTCTTAATGCCGAAGCAATGCAGGGCGAGAGGTTGTTTGATACAATATTCACCTAGTTGAAAACGGTACCTTGGGTTGCAACATAGAAAATTATAGGCACCCAACCCAACTTAAATCTTTTACCATGCACTTTGCCAAAAATCCTGTTCAACATTAAGGAAATGAACCTGTAAGGGCTCCTTAGGGTGGTAATGTCATATTCTCCTGATGGCCTAGTTCTGAAAATCTTGCTAGGTACCAGCATTCTTTTCAAAGTCTCGACTAGGTCTAGATTGATTTTCTTTAGCCAATCTTCAGTCAGGTATACCTGGGCTTCTGGTAAGTGGTAGGCTAGTGATACGTAACCAAGGCTATAAGAAGCATAACCCTATTTATGAACATTGGTCAAAATCATGGTAGTTACGTCCGCCCTGGTTAGAATCCATCCAATTACGTTTGAGCATGGGAAAATCTCAGGTCTGGTAGCCACCCTCATCAAAGCATATCTCTCTATACTTTAATATATAGTTTCTTCCTCAAAACTTGTGTCAGGTACCTCCCAATGCGTTATTAGTCTGTATATTTCCCCCCATTTATATTCAGGTTCCACACCAGCTATGCATTTGGTGTCTTCGTAAGTGTATTCAACCTTGGTGACAATCTCAACATCAGGTTCCTCCTCCACTATAGGAGCGTTCTTCTTCTGCCTTTTAGACATCTTGAATTCGGAGGGATTTCCCTATCATACACAAAATCCTTTAGGTTCTGTTGAGCCATTCCTAAATAATATTCAAAGAATGGAGACAATTTGCATGAGCATTTACCTTGTTTGGGCTAATCATGATTGCAGCTATGAAAAGTAAACAAACAATATTTAAATACCGAGTGTTCCTACACAAACGAATCTACAAAAAGAACTAAAACGTGCCCATGACTACAAAATATTGCATAATCGACTCATAACATCATGGCCCTGCTAAAATGAAGAAAATCCCCCCCATTGAGGAAAACAGTCTCAACTACACCTTCGGCACTATGATTCCACAAAATGTCCTATTCCCACTCTCGTTTGATGTGAGGAGAATCTCAAAACCAAGACCCAAATATTGGGAAACCAAAACCCCGGTACTCCAAAATAATAATAAAAAACGCCCTCCTCTACAAACTAACAGGGAAATACCCTCCCTGGACGGCCATACACAGACTAGGGGAAATTGTTGCAGATAGCGTAACGCCCGTCTGCTCTGGTTTCCCAAGCAGTTGGGTGCGGGTCGTAAACTTGTGACAGCAGTGAATTTAATCATTAAGCAAACAAAACCCCCCACTGGATAGCCCTATCATCTACATAGACTATATAAGTGTTGAAAACATAAAACTAGGTATTCATTAACCATAGAAGTCAGAACTAACCAAGGGATACAAACTCAGTTCAACCATTCGAATGGAAAAGGGAGAACAAGAATAAAGGCCTACCTGGCAATGTGTTATGCGACTGGGGAGAAAAATTGGCAAATCTCCATGGCGGAGCCACCTAGGAACGAGGTACCGTCAGCGAGTACGATGTTCTGTTCGAAACGAAAATGACAGCGTAGGCCACAAGTTTGCAAGAATAATAATAAAAAATAAAACCCCAACCCCTAAATATATACATCCCGGTAAACAAATAATTGGCAAGAAAAATAAGACCACCGGGCGGCAAAACGACTACGGGATTGACGATCATGCCAACAACATCTCCGCAACGGTGGATGATGAAATGACTACGAGATCCATAGTGTCAAATGGAACATGGGAAAGAGAAACAAATAAATGCTTTGCATTAGAGCTCACCGGACTAAAACATTAGACCAATAGTTGGTTGAAGCGCCGCAATAGCGGAAACCATAAAGACACAGAGTTTCGCAGGCTAGTCGAAATCGGAGGTAAATCAAACAAGACTTAAGAAAAAATATCGGCCAAGTGGTAGACATAAACAAACTATATCGGAAGAATAGTGCTTTCTATAGCCACAACGACAGAAGTTAAAAAATTAAGGATCTGTGAATCAAAATGGCAGGGATCGAAAGAGGTTAATACAACCATTGGGGGGGGCTCGCAATACATTATCCATGACGACGGAAACTGTAGAGACACAATGTTCCGATGGTATTCCAATAAATCTGCCGATGATGAGAAAAATAAAAGTAAATTGCATCTGAGGCAGTATACTTTGGATTGGACCATCTCTCAACTGCATCTCCGCAATGATGGGTGCGCAGTTAACTTCATTTTCGATCCATAGTCTCGATAAATTCCAATGGCAGGGGTAAGAACTCAACGTAATCCATATACAACATTAAGAGCATTTGCATAAATAATTTCCTTCTACAAACAAAAACAAAATCAATCAAACTCAAACAAGCTGCACAAAAGAAGATAAAAGGAGGGTCCTGAAATTTCTTAGAATTTTGGGAAATTGTTGCAGCTGCAACAGATAGTTAGAGCAATGAAAAATAATCGGCCAAGAGGATAAATGGTTATATTAAACATGAGAAGAGGGAAGAAGGATGATAATATGTATCAATATAAATCTTTGAGAGAATAATTACAGAAAGGAAACTTTTCAAAGCAAGCATAACCTATATGTTATCCATATATGTTAGTAAAAGTAGATTTAGTTGCAAGAGAATTAGTTGTGAGTTTATGTATGTATGAAGGTGGTTATTATTAGTTGATGTTTAAATTTAATTTTCTTTATGGAATTAATGTAAATTTTAAAATTGATTTCTTTCCAGAAGGTTCATCAAAACCTAATCTTATAACTTTCATACTAATAGATTATTGTAAATTAATGTGTAAAATAGTGGAACAATTATAATTCATAGTAATTCAAAGAGAAAATATATCAATCATTATAATGAGTTTCCATTCCTTTAGGGTAATTTCACATGCATAAACCATATGTTAGCACTCTTGTTATATAACATATAGAATATAAAATAAAATAGAAATAGATGGTTGTCCTATTATCTTAAATATTACTGTTAAATTCCTTAAAAATTTTCTCTTATGTGTGTTAAATCAACACGACATTTTATATCTATAAATACTTATCCCAATAAGTTGAAATGCTAAAATAAAATATGCAATAAACACAATATGTTTATAGTTATAAATCTCATATATAGTCTCAATGAATGAGCTACATAAATACCATAGAATTTTCTGAGAAGTAAGACAAATCCAATAACCCAAGATGCACTATCTAGGGTTAGTCAACAATCCCTAGCTATTATGAGTGAAAGGATCCCTCTAAAACTATCTCCAAGGAAATAGATTTTCATCCTCTTCTTCCCCAAACACATCCAATGTTTCCCAAACCCAAATCTATAGCCTTTAATGGATGAAACCCTAACACTAGAATCCAATATGTCCAAAGAGACCATGAAACAATAGTCTCCAAGAGAGAGAGATCAAATTTACCAAGGAAAATGCCAAGTGAGACAAATCATCCATATTCTCCTCATATGATTTTGTATGGTTTCCTCATGAACCCTGGAACATGACTAGACAACACTCCAAATAAGAGATGTTGGGCAATAGGGCAGACCCGGGTTTAATCCTTTTATGTCGCACCAACAAAAGACCCACTGTGTTGGCCCGTTCGGCTACAACCTGCGCACAGGTTGCAATCTCACCCGAAACAACAATGGGGTGCCGCAGAATCAGGTTTCTGCAAGCAGAGAGGGATATTACTGTACCTTAGCCTTTACTTATTAATCAACAATTACACAGCTTTGTCATTCACTTTTATACAACTTCGCAGATAGATAAAACAACCGTGACTTGCTTAACCCACTACAGGGAATTCACAGCGAAGCTTGTTATTAGCAGTAATCTAAGTTATCAAATGTATACCGTTATTAATGCATAAAAGACAACAGAAATAGAAACAACACAAGAAACCACAACACCAAATATAACGTGGTTCACCCCCAGTGTAGGGGCTATGTCCACAAACTGTGTTTTATTCAACTTGCTACAAAACCACAGTTTGATCTGCGCACTCAGCCGCAGATCCCTTCAGTCCTTAACAGCCACGCACACAGCAGCAGGCCTCTGCGCACACAGCTGCAGATCTTTTCTCAATATTCTTACAAAAACCCTCTGCGCACACAGCTGCAGAGGTCGTCCACGCACACAGCTGGGACTTAACCTTTCCTTACAAAATCATCCCTAACTTCGCCTTAATCTTTCTTACATCATAAAACCTAACCTTTCTTATTTACGCAAGTGCCTATTTATAGCGCACTGTTTACAAAAACATGGATTCAATACCATGGGCACCCAAAACCCTAAACCCTGGTCTTAAGCCACGGGTTTATTACAATAGAAGACTTTGATTCAACCCCCGACACGCCTAAGACTATTTTCAGTTAAACCCATGGAGTTTACCCATCTTAAGGACTGTTGAGGTGCGTGCCCTAATAGGCCCCTAAGACTCACCAGTGTCCCGTCTTGGGGCACTTATCTGCTCGGCTGGTGGTAAAATTTGGTTGGCGAAGACATTGTGCGTTGGTTCCTGGAGTCCTTCCTGCTAGTGGCCGGCTGCCCGCTTCTTTCTGCTACTTGATATTGATGCGGAATAAGGCCTTGTGGGTCCATCTACAACCCCATCCTTTGGTCGGGTTGGCGACACTTAACCAGCCACAGCTTGGGGTCCCCTGGAATTGTGTGTCACGCTGCATAAGACACACAGCTTCCATGGTTCTGCTATGCCGGAAGATTTCAGGGTGGGGCTTGCCAGAGTCGTTTGGCGAGGTTTTATGGCCGTCGTGGCTCCATGTTAGAGAAAATTTGTGCCTGCCTTTGCCTGGTTTAGAGCAAACTTCTACCTGCCTGTGTACCTAAGCCGAATACGACTGTACTGGAAGATTACTCAAAAGGTTCTGCAATCCTCTCTCTCTGAACTCTCATACTAGCTCCTGGACTTCACAATTGTTTGACATGGCTCCAGTCGAGCAAAATCCACGAAGTGCTTCGAGGAAGATCTCACAAGCCAATGTAGCTTACTTATAGAATTCCATTATAGAATTTGTCATCATAGTGTAGTAATGACATCAAATCTGCTTGAATACCAAAAATATCATCACACCCAGCCTGAGATTTTCCCGAAATCTCATAATTACAGTTATGAAGAGTAGCTCACGTGCCGCCACCGTCAAATGTATTTTGTCCCATCCATCTCATCCTAGGCTGCGACACAGTTCCAACCTACGACATAACAACCACTTTCCCCTTCGTCACAGGGTGAATCTGCGTCCCCTGACCAACCTTCGGCTTCCCATACGACATTCCCCAGTGTGGTGAGTAGCTATGCTGGGTACGTAAACTTTTCTTTCTTGGTGCTACCTTCAAGTCTAAGGACTTGGCCTATCCCTGTACTTCTTTAGACGACTCCCATTTATCATAGAAGGAAAGAGCTCTCCATTTAACTTAGCTAGTTGGACTGCGTCCCCATCAGTAACTTTCTGGACTATATACAGTCCCTTCCAATGTGTTTTAAACTTTCCGGGGAACTTCATAAATTTGCTATCATAGAGGAGCACAAGATCACCCTGCTGGAATTGTTTCTTTTTAATGTGTCTGTCATGCCATGCTTTTTCTCAAGCTTTCTGCACCTGTTGCTGGAAACCTGCAATAAATCTATCCTTCTCGAGTTATAGTATCTGTTTCAGTCTCTCTGTTATTATGGCTGGGTCATCCATCTCGGTGAAAGTAGATATTCTGAGGCTGGGAACAATGTATTCCATAGGCATGACGACTTCTTGCCCATAAACCAATCGGAAAGGTGTATGGCCTGTCAAATTTTTGCAAGTAGTTCTGTAAGCCCATAGCACTGCTGGAATGCGAAGGTCCCAATCATTTCTGTTAGCATTACAAATCTTTGTCAAAGCATGCTCCAGGATCTTATTAAAAGCTTCGACAGTCCCATTGGATTGTGGATGATAGGCTGTACTTTTCTGATGGTATACTTTAAATTCTTCAGTCAGCACTGCAATGGTTTTATTTAAGAAATGTGATCCTTGATCGCTCATAAGGACACGAGGACACCCAAACCTGGAGAAGATGTGATCGAAGATGAATTGCGCAGCTGTAGCAGTGCTACATTTCTTGACCGGTTGGGATTCAGCCCAACGGGTAAGGTAGTCAGTTGCTGTAATAATATATCTCACACCAGACTTCTTCGCAGGGGGGTTGATGGGGCCGACAAAGTCAATGGCCCATTTGTCAAAATATTGTAAGGTTACCTGTGGAACTAGGGGCATTTCATCCCGCCGAGATGGTTTTCCTGTCCTCTGACAGATGTCATAGCTGTGGCAATATTCTCTTGCATCCTTGTGAACGGTGGGCCACCATAAGCCGGCTGTCAAAACTTTCTGTGCTGTAGCTTTCCCTGCATAATGACCTCCTGCCACGCCAGAATGTGCCTCGACCAGAATCAGGGGTCGTTCAAGCTCCAAAACACACCTGCGCAGTATTTCATCTGGTCCCATCTTGTACAGCTGGCCGGATATTAGGGTGAAGTCCGCTGCTCGCACTACCAGCTGCTTTTTCTATTGTGTGGTCATTTCACCAGGTGGAAACCCTGTAGACAAGTACTGAGCAATATCCTAGAAGTAGTCATCGACTATCTGGATGGAAAACAGCTACGCGTCAGGGAGGCCCTCATCCAAACTGGTGGGTTCTTCGCCTGACTCGAGCCTTGACAAGTGGTCAGGTCCTAGGTTCAGTCTCCCAGGATTAACTATGATTTCAAAGTCATATTCTTGGAACAGAATCAGCCATCTGCATATTCTTCCTCCTAGCACAGGATTATTAACCAAATATTTCAAAGTAGAATGGTCAGTAAACATCTTAAAATGAGATCCCAACAGATAATGTCGAAACTTCTGTAGTGCATACACCATAGCAAGGCCTTCCCGCTCAGTTGTATTATAGTTTTTCTCTGCAGTGGATAATTTTCTACTGGCAAAAGAAATAGGGTGGTCGATCTGACCTGCGCCTGGTTGAGCCAATACCACCCCTAGAGCAATGGAGGATGCGTCGACATGCACATGAAATTCTTTGTTCCAGTCAGGAAATACTAGAATAGGGGCAGTAACCATTTTTTTCTTCAAAATATCTAAGCTGGCCTAGCACTCCAGTGTCCATTCGAACTTATTATCTTTCTTCAACTGCCTTTCCATCGGAGCGGTAATTTGAGCATATCCTTGGATGAATTTCTGTAGTAACCAGTGTGATCGAGTGTCGTACGCAGTTGTTTGACGGACTTCAGGGGTGGCAGATTTACAATAATAGCTATCTTCGCAGGATCCATCATCAATCCCTGCTTACAGACAACATGACCAAGGAGAATTCCAAAAGGGGCACAAAAGATACACTTTTTTAGATTCAAAGCAATCTGGTGCTGTCTACACTTGTTTAACATAAGTATCAAACTAGTGAGGTGATCTTTTACTAGCCCAAAAATAGTCCAATCATCAAAATAAACTTCTAAGAATTTATGTATATATTCCTTGCACGCAGAGATGACGACCCTAGAAAATATAACAGGTGCATTCTTCAGCCCAAAGGGCATGATAGTATACTGAAAGGATCCCATTTCGGTAGCAAATGTTGTCTTATGCTGGTCTTCTGGAGCAATTCGGATCTGATGGTAGCTAGAAAACCCATCAGTGAAAGAGTGTATTTCTTGGCCTCCAACATTGTCGAGCACTTCGTCTGTAAAGGGGGTAGGAAAGGGATCATGCAGACAGGAATCATTTAATTTCCTGAGGTCGACACAGATGCGGATTTCACCCTTAGTCTTCTTCTCCTGGACCACCATAGGACTGACCCACTCAGATTCTTCAACAGGCTCAATTATTCCTGCAGCGAGCATCTTATCCAGCTCCACCTTAACCTTTTCTTTATACTTTGGATTCAATCTATAAGGCCGCTGTTTCACAGGTTTTGCATCAAGTTTCAAAGCGATCTTCATTATGCCAATATCACCCAAGATACCCTTCATTTCGGAAAAATTTGTTCGAAAGAGATCTTGGTACTCGTGGAAAAGTTGGGTTACCTTGCTGACCATTTCATCATCCCAATAGTCACCAATTGTGGTGAGCTTAGGCTGTTCTTCAGACCCAATGTTAACTGTGCGTGTCTTCAGGGGCTGATTTACTTCCGGGGCTTCGATGGCTAGTCCTTGCACATCGCAGCATCCTTCTGACTCAGGGATAGCTATATTGCACAGGTCCTCATCCTCCTCAATGGCAAAGTTATAACATTCTAGGGCGTGGGCTTCCTGCACTGTCCAATCCGGTTGCTGTTCTACTAGTTCTCGATCATCAAAGACCTTGGTATGGATGATCCTGATAGCTGCGTCTAGAGATGGGTAGACATCATTAGGAGAAAAATTATGTATAAAACTATGGACAAGACAGTCCCAACTTACAGTATCTAGGCGGAGCTCAGCTTCCTCGTACCAGGTCTGAGCTATCGGTGCCAGTGTATGGACGAATCTATGTACCCATTCGTTCCAAGGTACATACCTCCACGCTTCATAGCAGTTTGCCAAATGTGATTGTGGACTAGATTTTCCATCAAACTTGCTTCGCACCTCCTCAGGATGGTACTTAAATCTCAGTCGAAGGAGCCTCTGACAGGCTTCCTAGTTAGGAATCTGTGGCTTATGGTTCTTCCACCATCTGGCAGCTGAGACTCTGAGTGCTGACTCCAGAAAAGTCATTTTCTGTGACTCCGGTATCTGACCTGAGAATTGTACGATAAATGGGTCAGGGTCTGTTGAACCATCAAAAGTAGGGAGAGCGCTTGGTTGTGAGCTGAGCCATCTGAGAGATTTAGTAGGTCTGGTACTGCTATGGCCATGGAGCTCATATAATCAGTTCTGCCAACTCTCTAAGTCATCCTCCGAGTTGGTCATACAGGAGCTACCAGACTCCCAACCTGCAGTAGGAGGATCCTCAGAACCTCTATCCTACGTGGTGATAGTGTAGATGTGCTCCACATCATCCCGATCCTTTTGTCGGAGTGGTTTTGTGTACCGTTCCCCTTGTGAGGGATCCATGGGTAGGATGACTCTCAAGTCTTTCCCTTCAAAGATCATCTGTCTCTTCTTTAGGTTAATAACTGCAGCATTTTCCATTGCCCATTCAATTCCTAACAAGGCTGGGTAGGGGTCGCTGTCATCAATGATCTCAATTACTTCGAATTCCACGACAGTACTGACCCCGGCAATATCTATTTGAACACTCAGGAAACTTCCTAGAGGCACAATCCTTTGCTGGTTGGCTAGCCGCAACTGGATAGGGGACCAGGCGAGGGGGGGTTTTCCCATGTGTTCCTAGGTTTGTTTAGTTAACACATTTACGTCGGACCCTAAGTCCAAGATAACATCAGTCAGATGATATGCCCCTATCTGAGCATTGAATCTCATTTCCCTGCCCGTTCTGTTCACTCTATGAACAGTTTTGTCTTGAGCAGAACTGTGGTGAGGTCCGCAGGAAGCAATGACTTCTCGTAGCTTAGTCATAGAATCTTGATCTCGTAACGGTTTGAGGCAACTCTGTAAAAAGGAGGATAGGGTACTTACGTTATCCTGCTGGGCTTCCTGGGGCCGTGAAGATAGTTGCTGAGATTGTGTAGGTGTAACGGATGTGCTAGGACTAGCAAAATCTTTCTTATCTTCCATAAATGTCTCTCTTTCTCTTGTGATATCAAATGCTGGGATTTTCACAGGGGCCTTACGAACCCGAGCGTCAGTGAGATGTATTTCTGTATCCGGTGGGTGTGTCATAGCTCCACTCCGTGTGACAACATTGATATTTGCGGCAGGTCTTGGCTCAACTGAAATAATTTGGATATTCCGTGTGGGGGCACTATATCGTGCGTGAATCTTAGCTATGAGCTACGGACACTGCACAATCACATGATCTACTGCACGGCAGTATCGACATGTTGTAGTGGGGTTTCGACAGTCGCGAGCCAAATGCCCATCTTGGTTACAATTGTAACATACCAACTGGCCTCGGCCTCTGCCGGCTATACCACCACGGCCTCCAGACGAACCTCTACCAGAGGCACCCCCTGGTAACGATAGCTATCACTACTGGGGCCTTCATTGCACACTCGGTAGGCATCATAGGTGCGGCACTCATCCTCATTATGACCTATGAACTTGCAGAAATTACAGTAGGGGTTCTTAGGTCCCTGTCCGTACCATTGCAGCAGGTGACAGTTCTCGGGTCAGTGCTGACCTGTTGTTCTGCAGAGCTCACAATATATAACTTGTGGTGGAAATGGGTCTGACGCACCTGTACGCAGGTACTTGCTTACCAGAGGGCACCGTTCCTTTTCGTGACCTTCAGTCTGACATTGCATACACCAAACCTCTTCGTGATCAGGTTTTCCCTTTTTCATCTTGCGAAGTTCCAGGGCCATCGCTGCTAGCTGCGCTTGGATTTGAGCAATACCAGAATCATCTCTGATAGGGGCAGTCTCCAGCTTCATTGCGATTTCCAGAGCCTCTTGCTCGTCAGCAACCTTCTGTTGCATGAGCGAATTTCTGATATGTGGTAATAATGCCACGATAAACCATTCCTTGTGCTGCATAGGACTAATGGTAAAGCTGACTTGGTCGAGGAGGACTTTGAATCTCTGGTCAAAGTCCCACACAGATTCACCATGCCGCTGTTGAATCTCTTTGAGTTCGGTGATGCTCTGCGATTCTGGTTTAGGCTTTTTAAATTATTTGGTTATGGCTTCCTTAATCTCATCTAACGTAGGGCTCTGAGTACTGGAGAACTTCATGAACTAGGTCAAAGCCCTATCCCGGAAATAAGTAATGAGTTGTGCGGCTCTCACATCTGGTTCTGTAATTTTATTCGCATTCCATACTGCTTCACATAAAAAGCAAAACTGTTCGGGGTCCTCTGATCCCATGCCTTTGAATATGGGGAGCTTAATGTCATCAACCAGGTGGGCCATGGTGGTTCTGGGAGGGGGACAGGACGTTGATGCGGAGGGAGTTACAGGGACAGACTGGCCTGTGGCCGGAATACTTGGACTTGGTTGACTGTCAGACTGCAACGGAATTTCAAGGGTAACAGGGCTTCGCTGCGGGGTGACAGGGGGGTTTCCAAGCGAAGGGATTTCCTCAGAGCCTGACTCTGCAGAATTTACAGGGGAAGACGCGGTAGCCTGACCTAAGGAATAGGAGTCAAAATCTCTTTTGTATCTTTTTCCACTTCGTAGCAAACCACTTTTCTCGTCGAAGGTATTATCACTTGCAAACATATGTTAGTACTACGAAGCTAGCAGTCTGATTCAAACCACAATATACCCTTTTCAGCCAATAGTATTTTAATCCGCAAGCTTAATGAATTCAAAAACTTACCATGGGGACCTTTGAAGAACTGTCGTTCAGCTTTGCTGAAGGAGGTACTTGTGTTAATGGCAAACTCTGTTACGAAATCTTCCAATGTGCGCGTCGTCTAGAAATCAGTAGCGCGGGATACCTCGTTGTTCACGTGTTGCACAAGATTGACCCTTGTGGGGGTCCACGTGGGAACCCGTCGAGCTTGGCGGTTCGTCCTTCTTTCTGTTAACCTAGACAACCACTGGTACAGCTCTATGTGGATACTACTAAAAAAAATTTCATAAGCATCACAAAAAACATACCTTTGTAAAAAGTCACGTGCACTACAACGCGAATTTTTGTTCTATTGTTGTGTGAATTACAGATAAGTCTCAGCAAACCAATCACCGATTTCCGTCATAGAGGGCCTCCAGAACATAGCCCTCGAGGTATGACGTAAACCCCTCTTGAGCAGATACTGAGTTCAACCGGTAATAGAACCAATTTGTTGGGAAATAGGGCAGACCCGGGTTTAATCCTTTTATGTCGCACCAATAAAAGACCCACTGTGTTGGCCCTTTCGACAACAACCTGCGCACAGGTTGTAGTCTCACCCGAAACAGCAATGGGGTGCCGTAGAATCAGGTTTCTGCAAGCAGAGAGGGATATTATTGTACCTTAGCCTTTACTTATTAATCAACAATTACACAGCTTTGTCATTCACTTTTATACAAATTCGTAGATAGATAAACAACCATGACTTGCTTAACCCACTACAGGGAATTCACAGCGAAGCTTGTTATTAGCAGTGATCTAAGTTATCAAATGTATACCGTTATTAATGCATAAAAGACAACAGAAATAGAAACAACACAAGAAACCACAACACCAAATATAACGTGGTTCACCCCCAGTGTAGGGGCTATGTCCACAAACTGTGTTTTATTCAACTTGCTACAAAACAATAGTTTGATCTGCGCACTCAGCTACAGATCCCTTCAGTCCTTAATAGCCATGCACACAGCAGCAGGCCTCTGCGCACACAGCTGCAGATCTTTTCTCAATCTTCTTACAAAAACCCTCTGCGCACACAGCTGCAGAGGTCGTCCATGCACACAGCTGGGACTTAACCTTTCCTTACAAAATCATCCTTAACTTCGCCTTAATCTTTCTTACATCATAAAACCTAACCTTTCTTATTTACACAAGTGCCTATTTATAGCGCATTGTTTACAAAAACATGGATTCAATACCATGGGCACCCAAAACCCTAAACCCTGGTCTTAAGCCATGGGTTTATTACAATAGAAGACTTTGATTCAACCCCCAACACCCCTAAGACTATTTTCAGTCAAACAAGCGGAGTTTACCCATCTTAAGGACCGTTGAGGTGCGCGCCGTAACAAGAGATAACAATTATTGCATGATGTTTTATGTTGTTTGGAAATACTTTGTTCTTCCTCTATCTATATGAGAGTTATGGATGATAATTGATATAACATAAGTTGACCTAATATTTACAAGAAATCCTACTAAACATGAGTAGTTGCACATAGGTAAAGCACTGTACTTCTAGAGTATAAAATTTTAAGATCCAATGATGATGTCATCGACAATAGTTACCGAAGGTGATGTCGTTATGCAAGGAAATTCCAAACCACTCAATTCCAAGCCTCCATGGACTCCATCCATCCTATAAATCCAATTACTCCACTAGGGAAGATATCCCTTGAAAGAACAATGTTAAGGACCATGCATCCTAAATTCAACTCCAATCCTTTGAACAAGAAACCAAGCTGCCATATTCCATCCAGGAAAGTTTTCCCTCCTCCACAATGTATTATTCTCCTTGTATCATGCATGAAATTATCCTACCAAGTGAATCCTCCATGTGGCCATAATGTAGGGAATCCACAATATAGGTAACAAATCTCCAAATATCTAAGGAAGAACACAAATCCAACAATCATAAAATTTCTAGTATTCACCTTGAAATCTATCACTATAGTGCATATCCATCATGGAACATCTATAACATGAAATTATGTATTAGACCATATAAGGATTGAAGATACACCAAGTACCCCAAATTTCATGAAGCATGCTAAATATGGTGTAAGCACTTTCATTGTAAGAAAAAATTCTAATAGTTAACACTCATTAGGATTACCATTTTAAGTCAAGTAACTATAAGCATTATACCGAAACATACCCTTACCTATAGAATAATATATTTCTATATCAAAATCAAGTTTGTTGAGTTTTTACATCTTAGTTGTCTACATGTTTGTCATTTACCATCATTTTAGAGTTTTTTTTGTATTTATTGTCAAAATTATCTCAATCATCAGTAATCTTAACCAACATTATTGTCAAAAACCATTTGGTCCTTCAATTTGTGTGCACTTATTGACTTATTGACACATGTTGTCAAAACAAATTACATAATTATTTGAAGAAATTTTTCTTGTTATATAAAAATTAAGTTTGTTGAATTGTTACATGTTATTTGCTAATTAATTAGATGTCGGTTGGCCATTAAAACTTGAAAATATGTATAATGAATTTTTTCATGATACCAAGTCAATGATCGTAAAGTTAATGAAATATGATTTTAATTTAGTTGAAACTCAACATTTAACTCCCCAAAGATGTGATCATCCTCAAAAATATTTAGAGATTAATTTTAATGACTTATGAACACACTTCCTGTAAACAACCCACATAATTGTTTGAAAGAAGATGTCAAGACTTTCTATAGTGATTGCATGGATACAAATATTACGCTAGGCCAAATTGATTCTTCTATAGTCTCATGAGTCATATAACAAGTCTAGATATTTTTTAAAATGTAATAAGTTTTATTGTAAGGAATTTTCTTAAAAAAATTATAATAGTCCTTGGCTTCATATTGTCATGAACTCTATTGTCATGAACTCTATGAATAACATTGCAATTGTTCTATTAAATGACAGAATTCTAAATAAAATTTATCCTATATTTTCTACTATTTTTGTTTTGTTGAATGAATTCGTTTTAAGTTTTTAATTGTTATATCAGATCTTATAACATATAGCATCATAAATACATAACCATAAGAAAAAGGATGACTGAAAGATAGAAAATCACAGCCACACAAAAAAACACAATGACTTATCCTGGGAAACCTTCACAGGTAAGAAAACCAAGAAAATATTCCTTTGTATAAAATGTATCAAAAGTACAAGACAAGACCACAGACATGCATGCCTCCTTCAAGAAGATCTCTCTCTCTCTCTCTCTCTCTCTCTCTCTCTCTCTCTCTCTCTCTCTCTCTCTCTCTCCTATGCGTTGTATACAAGTGGGTGGGTGTTGAAATGAGGGACACAACTTCCCTATTTATACTCTTTTTGTCACTTGAATTTTAACCTAACAAGTCGTCCCCAATTAATGACTCAAATGACTTCACTTAGACTTAGGAAGACTCAATACAATATTATATTATATTCATCAGGGTACTATTGACCCTACTTACAATGGAGGGTTTAGGATCATGACTCTATGATGATCAATTAAAAAAGCAGCATCCAAATAGAGGAATAATAACATCTCCCTTGGGTTACATCAGTAAAATAAATTTAGAATATCCTTTGAAGTTAAAATATTTCAACACCCCCCTTAACGAGAAGGTTATTATACTAACAACATCATCGTAGACTATAGGAGTAACGAGATAGAGAGCATCTGCAACATCATCAAGGTGATACATCTATATGTCATAGGAATTTTTCAACATTCATCAGTAACTGGAATAATTACTCTTCAATGTCTTCACTACTAGAACATCATCTTCAATAACACTGAGTATTTACCTTTTGCAGCACTAGATCACTTAATCCTTTGTAACGACAATTCAATCTTCTTGATCCTTTGCAGCAAAACTTGGATATTATCGATCCTTTGCAACAACACTTCGATCTTCTTGATCCTTTGTAGCATCACTTCGATCTTCTCGATACTTTACATCATCACTTCAATATTATTGATCCTTTGTAGAAGCACTTCAATCTTCTCGATCCTTTGCAGCAGCACTTCAATCTTATTGACCCTTTGTAGTGGCAACACTTTGATCCTTTCGATCCTTTGTAGCAGCACTTCGATCTTGTCAATCCTTTGCAACTGCACTTAGATCTACTTGATCCTTTTCCACCACACTACCTCCACTACAAATGATCTCTTTGTGAGATGATCAATCCCTATCACTTTAGGACATAGGTTCAAGGATGATGCAATCCGCCATCAACCTAGTCCATAGTATTGACCAACTGAGTCATCTACAACTGAATGTAGATCTCAACTGCACCTAGATGTAGGCCCTTCCATCCGTAAGGACTCGTCATATACCATCCATAAAACTATGGTTAGGACCATTCCTGAGTTATTATTATACTATGGTATCTACACATATGTATAGGAATACTTTTCTATGCAAGAGTATTATCTATAGAGAATATCTCAACAGCATACAAAATGTCTTCTCTCATCGTAGCACATCCTTACCACTAAGGATAGGACCACTCCCAAGTGAGTGTTATACTACAACGTCCATGAGGAATCATCATAGAAAATAATAGCCATTGAGGCTAGGAACAATCCCAAGCGAGTGTTATTCTATGGCATGTACATATAAATGCAGGCATACTCTCCATACAAGACTATTGTCTACAAATAAGATCTCGACCGCATACACAAATTTGGCCCTATTGTCTGTAATGACTCATTGTAGAATATACTTGACACTAGGGCTAGTACCACTCCTAAGTGAGTGTTATTATATGGTATCCACAACTAAATGCTCGTACTCTTTATGCAATAGTAACATCTATAAAGTAGATCTCAACCGTACCTAAGTATCAGCCCTATCGTCTGCAAGGACTCATCGTAGGACATCCTCATCATGAAAGCTAAGATGGTTCGCAAGCAAATGTTATACTACAATATCCACAAATTAATGTGGTTACTCTCTAGGAGACCGTAACATCTGTAGGGCCATCCTTAGTAAGTACCATTGTCATGAACAAAGTGTTATACCCTCCATCCTCAAGAGAGGACACTATCATCCACAAGTGAATTTCATACCTTGTCAGCATCTTCAGGCGTACTTACCCTCTTTCATGCTGGAGAATCACTGTCATCCCATCATCGATGTTAGTCTCATCATATCTCCCCATTTTCTAGGAGGATCCATACTATCAACCTGCTCCCCCTTTTTCCGAGGAGGGTTTATATATTCGACCTATTCTTCCTTTTTGAGGAGAGTCCATATATTCAACTTATTTCTCCTTTTGGAAGAGAGTCCATATATCTGACTTGTTCTTCCTTTCTAAAGAGAGTCTATTTATTCGACTTGTTATTCCTTCCCAAAGAGAGTCTATATCTTTGACCTATTTTTCCTTTCTGAGAAGGGTCTGTATCATCATCATTCATCCTTGCGAGGAAAGTATGTATCATCATCATTGCTACTCCTTATGAGGAAAGTATGTATCATCATAATTGTTCCTGCTTGTGAGGAAAGTATGTATCATCATCACTATTCTTCCTTGTGAGGAAAGTATTTTCGAACTACACCAAGCTTGTTACAGAAGTTTGGTCAACACATCAACAACTTGCTCAATGATACTCACATACATGATTTTTATATCTCCCTTTAGTACCATATCCCTTATGGAACACATGACTCTCTGTCATCTTTATGCAACTTTGGTTGTCGGAAAGAATCACTGTGGTATTCAAATCCATGTGAAGTAGTTCTAACATCGGTTTTCAAAGCCATATCATTTCACAACTAGTGGATCAATATGCAATGCACTCTGTTTCAACTGTAATAAAAGAAACACTAGACTATTTTTTACTAAACCATGAGATCATGGAAGATCCCAAAAAGTAACATCCACCCGAGGTTCTCTTTCTATTTGTGACACTTTCTTGCCAATATGAATCCATACAGTCATAATTTATACCATAGTAAAGTACCAAGTCTATCGTAACTTTTAGGTACCTCATCACATGCTTTGTAGCTAGGTGAAACTATCTAGGTTTGATTAGATATTGAATTTGGCCTTGTATTCATCAAATACCTCAATGAATCAATAATCTATCTATACCGAGTCATATACACTAACTATGATGATTCATCATGTAAGAGCTTCAAGTTGGTATCCATGGGTATGTCCATGGATTTACAATCTAACATGTCAAGTCTCTTTAATATTTCCACTTCCTACTTTCCCTAGTTCAAAAAGATTCCCTCTGGGCTATGCGACACTTCCAGCCTGAGGAAATAATGCATAAATCCAAGATATTTCATCTTGAATTCTTCATCTAGCTTCTTCTTTCATTTTGTGATCTGTTTCTCATTTCTTCTAAAAAATAGATCATATAGATACAACAATAGTATGACAGGTTCACCATCCATAACCTTGAGGTAAAGGTCAGGATCAACTTAACTTTTGGTAAATCCCAAGCTTGTCAACAAGGTATCTATTCTTCCATACCAAGCTATAGGAGATTGCTTCGGTCCATACGAATCCTTTTTCAACTTGCATAAATAATTCACTTTGTCTTCGACTTCAAATCCTTGTGGATAGTCGATGTAAACTTCTTCCTCAATCATACCATGAAGGAAGGTTTTCTTTACATAAATCTGGTGTAGATCCTAGTTCATCATGGAATCAAGTGCCATTATGGTTATGATGGAAGTGTACCTTCATACTAGAGGAAATGTCTCTTCATAATCAATTATGTCTCTCTTGAGAGAATCCTCTAGACACAAATCTTGTATTTTCCAATACTTTCATCAATAACATGTTCTATCTGGCAAATCTAGTTGGAAGATACCACATTCTTTCTTTCTGATTTGGGTACTATATCCAAAACATGCTTGGTATTCTTCCATCATTTCTTCTACCATGAGTTGACCCAGTTAGGTCATCGACATGTCCCAATATTTTGCATTCAACCTGGAAGGTTTGAACCCACTTTACTCTTGGTAAATCCTTAGTCCATTAGGAAATTGTCCATCCTGTCGTACCATGTTGAACTTAGATATATTATATAGTCACTCCCCTTGAAATAGAGTATCATCCTCCCTTTGCATTCTAAACTGGAGTGACATGTAGCATCCTCTGCTACTGATATTCTATGTATCCATATTAGGTTACTAGATACCAAGCTCCTTTATCTTGAACTTTTTCAAAAATTTCCTCTTGCTCCCATCTGTGAGCTTGTTGTCTTCTATAGGTTTCCATCTTCAACCTCGTTGTGAAGGTTAATATATTCATCACCATAGGTGATCTTCAAGATCTTTATGTAACTATATGTGTTTATCTATGGCTTCCTTCTGAGCTCGTATAAATCCTACTCTACACAGAGGGTTGTTTTCTCAATATATACTTCTACTTCACTGGAGAGGTGTGTCTGGGAAATACAGTATGTCATGCTATAGTCTATTCATTCTGATATAAACCATGAACCTTTCTTTGTATACATGTTCTTGTATAACCATATGGAACACACTATGGAATTCCCTTCAGTTTTCATAACCATATCCTAAACATTACTCCCCATGATCAATTGTTACTCTTTGATCAAATCTTCTTCCATAGGTGGAAGGGTTTGAATCAATGATGTCTATCAACTGTGCCACACAACTAGAGTGTATCTGAGGCCTCTTACTTTAGTTTAAAAGTATTTTCATAAATTTCTTAATATTGAGTTCTCTTTTGTTCCCAACATGGTCTTCATCTCTTGAGGTGGATCTACCACTCTCTTATATTCTTCTGAAGATATTTCTTCTATCATGGTGTCTTTGAACCTGGGAGCTTCAGGTTCATCTTTAGGTATGTTTATTGTAGTGAATCTTCGATTGCCATCATTTTTTCTTCAGAACAAGTCTCATCCTTTTCATGTAGGCGATTGTATGCAATATTTACTACATGTCAAATGCACTAGTTGCATCATGACATAAGACATATTCATAGTGACAAATTCTTATGTATACAGATATAATCATGCAACTATTTTAGCCAATACAACATTCATCCATATCTCACAATTTTTTTTTAGATTCCTTCCATATCTGCAATAACATCATTAAGACTGTGCACTAATCTAGTATGTCATAAAAGAGGTTGCATTCTAGATAAGTAGCAATCGAGTGTTTTATAGCATCATGGGATACATACCCATAACGTGCATATTAGTAGTATATTGTCATTAATGCAAACATTCAATCATGAATAATAAACAACATATAAAAGAAATTCAATTAAAATACTTGTATTTTTTTATATTCATATATTCCTTTTTGTTCTTTGTCTTCATCTCCTTCTATATTTGCAACTTCTTCTGTGATCACTTAGATTGCTTCAATCTGATGCTTGCTTGAAAGCTTTTCTCTAATGTTTCTTCTGGTGGACCTAGGGTTTCACATAGAAACCATAATTTTTTAACTTAGGAATCTTCCATATATGATTGGATAGAAAGATGAAACTCCTTAAGGTGAGCTGAGAAGCATAATAATTTTTCCAAAACGATGATCAAAACTGCAAAATATTTGATGCCCTGGTTTTCTTCTATTTCTCATGCAGAATTACTTGATCTTGTTTCTGTTGAATATACACAATTCCTTCTATCCGAGTTTGAAACTTTGTACTTAGATATCTTGGTCTGTCTTCTTTCCAATCACACATGTTAGATAATAATTGGTTTCACCAATTGGGACTTATGCAAAGTTTTCCAACTTGACTTATTTAAGGATTGTTCAGCATAGAAAAATTGTATGAACTTACACAGGTCATTGTTTCACCTTCGGGGTTTGAAACTTGTACCATATAAATTAAATTCCATGACCTATCTGCAACATCTTGATAAATTTCATTTGGACCTTCGTAGCCTGAGATATAACAATTCTCCCTAGGTCACCGTTTTAAGGGTAAGTCCTCGGAGAGGATGGAACCCTAATTTGGAGGAATCATATTTCCTATATTATAACGAATATGAGGTTGAAACTTTTACAAAGGGTACAAAAATATTATATTTTTCCTATAAAATTCATCTCTTGAGCCTTCTCCAATATCTAGATATAGTGAAAGTCCCAACATGACTAGTTTTTGTCTTCTAGGGGTTTTAAGCATGAATCCCTAATCTTCAATAGCTATAGTTGTAGTAGTGTTTTGAATACAGAAGTAATTCTTTTAGGGTAGCTCTGATACCATGTTAAGTTTCTAATGGTGATATCAGATCTTATAACATTTAGCATCATAGAAACATGACCATAATAAAAAGGATCACTGAAAGATAGACAAGCACAACCACACAAAAGAGCACATAGATTTATCTTGGGAAACCATCATGGGGAGGAAAAACCATCAAAACTTCCTCTATATAAGTTGTATCAAAAGTACAAGGAAATACACCAGATAAGTGCACCTCCTTCCAACAGATAAATATCTCTCTCTCTCCTATGCGCAGTACACAACTGAGTGTGTGTTGAAATGAGGAACATGACTCGTCTATTTATACTATTTTTGTCACTTGAATTTTGACCTAACAAGTCAGCCCCAATTAACTGACTGGGCCGAATTCAATTAGGAATATTGAATGCAATATTATATTATATTCCTTAGGGTACTATTGATGTGACTTACAATGGAGGCTTTACGTCATGACTCTATGACGACCAATTACAATAGTAACATCCTAATGGAGGTATAATAACATCCTATTAGCTTAGAAACTATTTAGGAAATCCCCTTGAAACAAATTATTGTTTGCTATCTTAATATATATATATATATATATATATCTATATATATATATATATATTAAATTATATAATAAAGGATACTATGTGTTTACATCATTCAAATTATCAAAAGGTCAAGAGGATTTGTAAATACCATGACTATATTTTTATCACAAGAATTAAGCGATTACCATGGAATGGTTTAAATTCAAATAAAAGGTTGAATGTGTTCATTTTCCCTTAAATTGTAATCAAAAAAATATTTGTAAGTTGTTTTGGCGTACTTTATTTCTACCTATTTATTTCAAACTCAACTACTTCTTCCTCTTCTAGTCCCGTATTTAGGTTAGTCAAATGGGGGAGGTGCAAAGATTTAGAAGAGAAAAATGATATAGCATATCGGTTGAAAACTAATTATTATTATGCTATATTTTTTCTTTTCAATATTAAAATATGTTTGTTGCTGATCCATCTAGTTTCCACTAGGATTCTATATTCCTTTCAGTATTATGTATATTGTTGCCATCAAACACATGGTATGATATTCTTCCATACCTATTGCACTAGAAATTAATTCATCTTTTGATTCTAACTATCAACGTCTTCTAGTTGAATTTTCCATAGCAATTGTGTTTGAGGTAAAAACCTAGACACTTCAACAATTCTTCCAATTTATGCATAGGGAATGAGAGAAAACATTCCTTGCAATTTCTTCTAGTGAGATAGGTATCCATATAAAAAACACCAAATTTATTAGCATTGATTTCCATAACTAATATTAATAAACATTATTTATAATATAATGGAGTTGTATTCCTTATTTCTCAAAAATGGAAAAGAACAACAACATGCCATCAAAAAATCAAAGATGTGTTAGATTAACTTGACCATGAAAAGACATCCCAAGAATATTTCTTTGCCTTTTTATGGAAATAAATCCCAACTCAAGCCTTTGACTACCAATAAAAACAAATACATGGACAAAGGAAAGAGTTGAGAAATCCTCCTATATTGCTTAAAAAGCTTTGATCCTGATCCATTGATCAAAACAAGAAAATAGGAAGAATTGACACGTCACATGATCCAGTTCACTAACTCCAAGCTAAAAACCACATGATGTAGAATAAGTTGGAGATAGATCTAATACACTCTGTCATATGATTTATAGAGATGTATCTTTGATATTGTGACTTATACATGATGAGTTTTGATAGTCATAATTTCGTCCTATGCCAATCCTATTTCTAGGTGGAATAGGAATCCTTGAAGAAACATGGATTGTTATGGGGATATAACCTTTGATAGAAAATGTTTAATTCAGATCAAAATCACCTGGAATAATTTTATAGATTAGATTACACAAAGATATGGGAACAAAATAATGGAAAGTGGAATGGTAATCTACTTTGAAAATTACTTCCAAGAACGTAGTATCGATCCTTCCTGACATTTTTCTAGATTATTTCACCTCCTCAATAACATGAAATACATCATCTACAAATAAATCAAATAAGTCAACATAGAAGTCCATGTGACATCTATTTGTCCTAGGAATTTTGTCCTTTTGAAAACTTGAAAGAACAACTTGAAGCTCTTCCTTTCTAATAGGCCTCAATAGTACCTCATTATCCTCATCATCCTCAAATCTAGGTAAGAGATAAATTTGAGTCATAAATTCCCTTAAGTTTGTGTTATTTGGTTCATTGAGAAAATAATTAAAATGAACGAGTCTTGTATTTACTAAATATTAGAATCTATGAACCACATCACCTCCTCATTATTAAGTTCCCAAATAGTATTTCTAAAATTTATTTGGTTAGAAAAAAAATTGTGTTATGATCTCATGAATCTATCCAAAGTGATCAGCTTTTTAGCTGCCACTCAATTTCCTTCTCATGTAGTAGTTTATCCTTCCTCTACTTCAACTTAACAAAAAATTGATGTTCCTTTCCATCAATAACACATCCTTATGATCATAAAAATGTGTATATCTAATATTCTAATAATACCAACAAAGCCTCTCACTTATGATGCTTTTGTTGTCCCCTTTCCTCCACTTTCCCTCTAAGACTTTGTATAGATTTAGTGAATTTAGCTCCTAAACTAGCTCCCCCCACATCTTATAAAATCCTATAGTGGTGATTTATAATTTCTTGGAATGTTCCTCAAAATACAAAGAATAATTGTACTTAAAAGGGGCTCCTAGTTTAATATCATGGACCCCAAATTCCAATAAGATTTCAAATTGATATGATAATCTACTCCTCCACACATAGGATCTGATGGAATCTCTATATTAAAGCGTATCTCCATGAGAAAGAAGTATGTCTAAGTGTTTAAAATCCCCTACAACCTGGACCAATTGTTGCTCCATGTCAAATGAAGTTAGAAAGGTCTGATGTCGACTAACCCCATGTCTTTCAAGGTTTCCACATAGAAATGAGAGAGGAAATCCTACCTTTCATTTTGTCCCCAAATCTCATACCGACAAAGTCTAAGGTTTAAATCCCTACAAATAATGAATTTGAAAATTTTGAAACATTGAAGTGAGGACAACGACTCCCAAAAGTTCCTCCTTTCATTGTAAGGACCTAAAACGTTCATCACCACAAATGATATTCATAATTCCTTGCTAGAAATATCTATCCATAAACCTAAAAATAATGAAAACTAATTTAAAATATTAATATTTTTATTAAACCCATAAATAACACTTCACAACTATCCAACTGATTCAAGGGAAATGAAATCAGAACCCATGAATCTCTTAAGAAAAATAGCCACTAATAGGTACCCTTTACCAGTCGTTACAAATAAATATTGAACTATAGAATGTGAGTCATGAAGAAGAGGGCTTGAACTTCAAGGAAAATAATGTGCATGGAATTCCATGGCTTCCTTTTTATCCTTAGTCTACCCATTCCATCGATGACCAACCTATGTACCATCTAAATTGCTAGGAAATATAAAAAAAGTGGAAATAGTTGATCCTACATGCATAAGGAAGATAAAACTACTATTGATTGGTGTACTTGGGCCCCTCGAACATGTTCCTCATGCTACTCATGCAGTCATATGTATGGCTAAGGGATGCATGGAATTCGATACCTTTCTAGCAATAAGTGGTTTTGTGAGATCAATGTGATAAAACTGATATTGACCAATCGGGTTCAATTATTTAATATCCAAAATAGGGATGCAAGCATAAAATAATCCATATTTGAATATATTTGAATAATGAATAAGGTATGGTATTAGAACCACTGATAGTGTTGTAAAAATACAAATCATGGAAGCACTTATAACAATTGTTCATTAAAATGATGTGTCCCTTAGTTAACTATTATAAACACACACACACACAAATGTTACATCGCCTTCCTCTTAAAAAGGATTTGTCATCAAAGCATAATTATTGAAAAAAATCCATTGAACTCTCATTTTGGCTCATAATGTCTTGTCAAGATCTTATGTCGTTGTAATTACAACATTTAATGAGACATGATTATATGATTTACAAATCCCAAAGAAAAATTGTTGCATTGACTTTGAATTGATCCACCCCAATTTGATATTTATTTGAACTTTTTGTTGAACAACTGTTCGGATAGAACTTCTGGTTTTTAAATTCCACACAAGTTGTCAATTTTGTATTTCTTTTTTTTCGCCTTTATAGTTTGTTTGTGTGAAACAAAAAAATTGTGTATAAATCTTTTGTTCTAGCTATTGTCCATGTCGATTCTTGATTTTTGGATGACAATAAGTAACCCTAAATTTTTGTGATTATTTGACTTTGGAACCATCTTCTCTTGATGGTTGTACAAATTTGTCAATAGAAACATTCATCTGAATCTGAGTGTCAACTGAATTTGTATCAGTTCCCTTTTTTGATGTATGAATTTTAGTGTTCGATAACTTCTTTACTGGGTTAGACATTGCTTATTTTTCAAATAATGATCCTTTTTGATCTAAATATTCTTGTAATATTTCTTATGATGTTTTATATTTTTAATTTAATTATGCAATTCCTAATTAGGTCACTTTAAACATAAGAGTTCTTCCTTATTATCTAAGCTGTCATATTTATTTTTTTTATTCTAGATTCACTATTTTGTCGTCCCTTAACATTTTAAGTTCCTCAAGCAATCTATGATTAAGATTCATTAGGTGTGAGTTGTATTCATATTTTTTCGATAATTTATTTTTGAGATATTGTTTTTCTTCTGCTAAATTTTTATTATCTTTCTTTTTGTTTTTAAATTTTATTTATTTATTTTTGCTAGTAAATCTTGACTACAAATTTTTAAGTGATATTTTTGTTCATCCGTCTCTCATAATTTATTCTTGAGGTAATGATTATCTTGATATAACTTTTGATTTCAATTTTTTATGAGGTAATTCTTTTTATATTACAAAATAAAGATAATAATACAATATAGATATGTATGTATAAAAAAGTCCATATAGGAATATATTTGAATAATGAATAAGAGATGGAATTATTTACAAT